>JAIPRL010004116.1:17756-39376 GCA_025469235.1 Pemphigus obesinymphae | reverse complement strand
GGACCTTATCAGTTATACTACCAGTATAGACAAGAACCGAATCACTGATGGACCAATTAACATTGGGCATGTTGAAGTCACCACAAACGAAACCAAGATCATAGTTATAAGATCTCCAGACCCAGTCTAAAGCCTCAACATGACTCTCATACATAGAAAAGTTGGCACCAGGAGGTAAATATACTTCCTGCTAAAAACACAGAGAGGCCCCTGGGTAGAGTGAGGTGAACAAAAACTTGCTCACAAATGTCATATGAGGTCGTATATGTCGAACACTTTTTCATTCCGAAGTAATACACGTCGAAAAATGAAATGGTTGTTAAAAAAATTCGCGTGTACTAATCAATTTTTTCAATTTTTTTGAATATAGCTATAGAACGATGTATTTTTAATATTATATACAATTTTAAAGACTTAAAACCTAAAATTAACTCTTTTAGAATGAAAAACTTCAATATTAAAAAATTGCTAAAAATAGCCCAAAATTGAGAAAAAGATTTCAAAAAAATATTTATATTCATATTGTATTTAAATACATTTTCTGTGAAAATTTCAGGATTTTATGACTATTATTTACGGAAGTACAACGAATAAATCATATTTAATTTGAACAAAATCGTTGCTTTTACTGTTTTTCCTTAATTTTCTCTTTTAAATAATTTGTATATTTAATTTCATACGATGGTCTATATACAATCTTTTATCGTTATATCTTCATTAAATTCGTCAGGTAAATCTAAATTTTTCAAATAAAAAGTAGTGATTTTTTAAAATCAATCTATGTTGTTGTAAAAAAAAAAAATAATAATAATACTTTTGATATATTTAAATTATTTTTGGATCTACTCCAGAAATACATTTAAAGTGCACAACATACTCGTATATACCATATTATTCTTATATACAGTCCATTGCCTCCGCGTAAAAACTAAAAATATTACCAACTAGATCTTCGTATATATATATAGTCGTCTGATAAAAATTTTCAACAATATTTATACATTTTCCAAGTATATCGTGTACCAAATATGTATACATTCATACACGATTTTCTGTATTGTAAATGTTTGTTCATAAAAGTCCTAACAGGACACAGACACTGATAGTGTTGGGTATATATAATAGTCGTCTCACTTCGGATCAAGAAAGTTTTATAATAATATTATTTGAAATTTGAGGCCAGAGATATGTGATCGCGTTTGAAAAACGATCTCGAATAGAGCTTTGTTTATTAGTTTTGTTTACAATTTACTCGAAAACTGTTGGTAAATTTCCACTATTGACGTATACCCGAAGTACCATCTGTGATAATAATTTCCCATCGATTATTTATTTATAAGTTACATACGATTTGTTGAGCGCTTTTACTGCTAGGGAAAGTGTTAAGCGAAAATTAACACATCGTTGTAAAACTAATACGTATTACTGATTATAGTGATTATATACTCTTATTTATTTAAAATAGAAACAAGTAACGAAATTTAAAAGTTATTTTACACGCACAGTGTAAAATTGTCAGTAGGTATATACCGCCACTATACTTATTTCCGTTCGTTTCAATCGTTTTTGTTTCCAAAAGTATAATACACTATAGTGTATTAATATGACGGGAAAACTATGGCACAGAACAGACTGAATACGTATATGCGTTGTGTTAGAGGCATATATAGAGATTGTAAATATTTGAAATTTGGCCCATTAAAATTCAAATTTATTCACATTTAAATTAATCATCGTGAAATATTTATACATGCGTATTGCATATGTAGGTATTTAAGAATAAATGTTAAAAAATCTTAGTTTTTTTAATTTAAAAATCTCGTTAACTAATTAGCTATATGTTAGACGTCAATAGGTCAATTATACCATAATATTTTCTGTAAATTTCTCATACGTATCGATGGGTCACATCATTTTTTCCATCATGGCGACACTGAGCGTAAAAACACTACATATAAATGGACGAAAACGAGGGAAAATTATGCGGCATATCGATTCGTATGAGAATGTATCACGGTGTATTTATTTTTACATTTATCTCAAAATACTACGAATTACAATTTAAAAACTTAGGTTTTAAAGGGAGAACATTTTTTTCAAAAACATTTGTCGTTGTATCACCCTATTGAGTATGTGTGTGTGTGAATTTTCATTATCCATATATTAGAAACACCCTGTATATAACATCTACATATTGATTTAATTGTATTTAATAGATACAATTTTTTTTTTCCAGCAAAGTTTCCATCAAAGAGGAAAAAATGACTGAACGATGCATTTCGCTCGTCGAAAGAGTTATATTATATAGTAATTTACAACGTATAGCGTGATGCTATATTAACGTTAATGTTTATACCGATATTTCATATATTTAAATATATACACTCGTTCTATAGTCTATATTATGACATTTACATTTCTGACATTGACACTGATTTGTATGTATTCAGACCGTACTTTGATTGTCGAAAAAAACACGAATAAAAAAAAAATACAGCTAAAATAATAGGTATGGATAGGTATACTTACATTTATATATAGTACATATACAAGCCATACAAGTAATATATATATTAGCACTTATAGTAGGTATATTATACCATACATTTTTTTTGACCCATCGTAAACGAAGAAAAAAAAAATTTCCAACCATATTAAATAATGACCATTATATTTACACTAAACCAAATATAGGTACCTGTGATTTCAATAAAAATATAGATTAATTTAATAATATGGTTGTTAATATACGTCCAATAAAATGTTTGTTGATTTAGAAATAAAATATTTGTTAATTTAACAGTAAAACAACAAAACGTATTATTGATTTTACAATATTTTTTATCAATATCTTGGGTAAAATATGGCAAAATTGAATACAATTTTGTTTGAATTAACAAATATTTTGTGTTCATTTCTTTATTTTTTCTTCGTAGAAGAATTTGTTAATAAAACAGAATATTTTTCAATTTAATAACATATTTTATTATAATAATACATCTGTATTAATTTTACAAATTATTTTTATTAAATTATAACTTATATATTTGGTGAAATTTACAAAATGAATTTGTTATTGTAAACACAATTTTTTATTAATTTAACAATATATACATTAAAATAATGAAAATTGTATTATTTCAATAAATATTTGTATTTTATTTTGTTTGTTAAAATTTGATTATTGCATATTGTTAATTCTACCAATGATATTTGGTTCAGTGTAATATTAAATACATGTATTTATTTATTTTATTCAAGCTGATTCATATATTATACAAGAAGTTTTTCAGGGCAAATATTATAGATTTTACTCAAGTTAAACTTAGTTTTAAATAATATATTAAAATGTTGTTTTAGTCAAAATAATATATATTATTGTATAATTTTATGATTATACGAGTATATAATATAGGTTCGAAAAACATTTTTGTATACCTATAGTACCTAACGGTTAAATCGTTAAATAGGATCAATGTAATTTATTTGAAGCGAATTTGTTTAAACACTTAGGTAGTTTTGCATTATATGTTTACATAGTTTTACTACACCTATTTTAAATGTCAGCTGTTACTTGCTGTATATTATTATTAGTAGTTATGTGACAATGAAATATGCATATGTATTATAATTCATAAATAATTAATATAAGCAAATACAAATTATATTTAAAGTAATACAGATACTTTAAAAAAAATCTTTTTAAACTTTGATGTAAGTACACATATTCGTTAAAATATATGAAGGATTTTAATTTTTAATAATAATTATCAAAATAAGTCATTAAATAAATTTTATTATGATATGTAATTTTCACTTTACAGAATAAATATAAACAATAATTTATAACAGTTGTTTTGATGTAAAAGTAATTTAATCAATTTTAAATGTGGTAGGTAATTTATAATTTTTATAACTTACAAATATAATTATATTATGGTAATGTTTTATTATAATGAAAATGTTTTGTTTTAATAGTTATTTATATTGATTTTACCTACTTGTTGTTATTTTAATTGTATGTACTATGTAGGCATATATAGTATATAGGTACTGTATAGGCAGAGATACCAATATAAAATAAATGGAACATAATAATACAATATAAAATTTGTTCATCAGAAACGGGAATATTACGAATTTTAAGAATCAAAGCCCAAAAGGGGATGTGGTTAAAAAATTTAATGAATTATTTTATGCCATTTTGTATACTATACAATTATAAATATAATATTATTGTTCATTCCTTTCTTTGTACAAATAGTACGATCGATGGCATGTAAATATGTTCTATAGATGTAGAATAATTTAGAACGGCAGTATAATATATATAGGTTAGGTTAGTTAGAATACGATAACTATTGGTACGAAAAATTCGATTCTAAATATCAAACGATACAGTTATTCAGTTAATTATATTTGGCCAACTCTAAAAATTAAAATTCCGATTATTTTTTTGCGGGTAATAATTTTTTTTTTTTACCACAAGAAATCGATAAATCGTTTAAAAAACGTCAAAGAAACACATCCACCCAGCAGCTAGGCCAAATGATAAGAAAATTGGGTTGGGGAGGGGAGTATAATGACAACCATATCCCTCCCCTCCCACTAGGTTCGTCACCAGGTGAACACGATTTACAATACCTACGTATAAATATTATACGCGTACAATGCAAAATATATTTTAATACCTATACTTGATTATTGTCAACTTGAAAGTTTTGAAATTATTATTTATATAACAGAATATTAGAAGTGGAAGTTATTGTAGGCGGATAATATATTATAGGTAGGTATAGGTACTTTATAAATATTTAAAAATGCATGTATATTTGCTTTTTTTAAAACCATTTTAATACTTTATTGTTTATTTAACACATAACATAAAGAATAATGATCGATTGCCAGTTTATTTCTACACGTAGAGTAATATTGTATTTAATGGAATAAATGATAAATCTATCAACGTTGTATGCGATGTATGAATGAACTTTAAGAAATAATAACAACACAGACGAAATTGAATACTGACGATTTTCGAGAGTAACTACCACGGTATTATATAATTCTAAAATAATATAAAACAGATAAATATTTACGAGAAATGAGAATATTAATTAGGTATATATTGTATATGATTCTACAGAAATATATCGTTATATCGTGTAACATTATTTTTGTTATATATTATAATGAATATATTGTGTGTTTATAGCTGAATCGTCACAACAATCCGTGATAATGTGTATATTTTTATCGAAAAACATACGTTTCAATAAAGATTTTTGACATTAAAAAAATATAATTTATCATCAGTATATTACGACTTGCGAGTTATTTAAACAGAAACCCGTGTACGATTAAAATATAGGCGCAGTTAAAGAATACTGCACACTGCAGTAGGTAATTATTTAAATTGTGTAAATATTCGTTCAATAAGATTTAAAATAATTTTGAACGTTAAATGAAATGTCTGTTTTTATTCGAGTAGAACATGATTTTGTACGATCGCATTTTGTGAACACGGTTCCGACTGCACTGTATAATAATAATGCTTAATTGTACTATTTTACATTTATATTATCCATAAAGTACCTACGTATATGATACGATTCCATACCACCTCGGCTGAAAAATTGTCAAATTTTTATTTATTCAAATTGTATTTTTCAATATAACACATTTAAATTGAATGTGTGTGATTCTTATTTATTTCAAACAAAATATATTTTAAATTATAATATAATATAAAAGTACTAGCTTGAGTGCAACGCCTAAAGGGTGCAATTCCTTGTAAGTGTAACTCCTTTTAAATGCAAAACCTTGAATTTGTAACCCCATTTGATGGTTTGTGACACCTAGTAAGTGTGACTTTATTCGAGTGAAACACCACATAAGTGGAATTACTTTTTAGTGTAATCCATCATACACCTCATATTACTTATTTTGTATATTACGTAATGTTAATTACCTAATTCGTTTTAAAAATATTTCGTCTGCGGCGGAATCTGACGTTCGCTTTCTAGAAGATCACACATGAAATGTGTCTGTTGTAGGTTGAAAAAGTAAATATAGGTAATTCAAAAATGCATCGAACTTACTATTCTCAGATTTTTATAAGAACTCGAACCTCGCTTCGAGTGTAACGGGTTTCATACACAACACACAAAAATTATATTTAATACAAATACAAATTTTGAAAAATACTACAATAATATTATAATATGGGTATAATAAAATATAATAGGTACTTACCTACTCTGCGTGTTTTTCAAATTCAATCGGACATATCGTTCTCGAATTTTTATACATGTGAAAGTGTTCGAAAGTTTTCCCGATAAAAGTTCAGCCGAATGTATTAATATAAATATAATTAAAATTGTGAAAAATACTATGAAAGTCCGACGAATTGAAATTCATTACTATGAGATATAAAAAAAAACACGGTAGATGTACCTCTACTATGTGAATCTGCCAGACTTACTGTTCTCGGCGTTTCATATAAAACTATTGTCCTCAGATGGAAATCTACGAATGTTCGAAAATACGAACTTGCTACAGAGTATTAGGTACCTACTCGGTACAATTATACGTAGTTTAAACGAACAGAAAAAAAGTATAACAAATACACTTAATGATAAGAGTTGCAACGATAAGAAAATTTATTAAGATTTCGTTCACATATCGCATATATCGGATAAACGTTAAACACGCGTTACCTTCGCGAACGCCGAGATCGAGAAAAAAAAAACGCAAAAAATCAGATCGGCATAATGGAATTCGAACCGGTGTACCCGTATCGAAAGTTCGTTTAACAATCGATGCCCTATATCACTGAGCTATCTAATCTAGGTGATAAGGTAATCGAAATTTCTTGAATTTAAACTATTCAGATATCGGACGGTACCGTATTTTTTGACTCATAATATAGGTACTTACACATATTGGGAACGAACGTCTCGGTCGTACAGGGACGATTCGTAGACAAAGAAATGTTTATTCGAGCGTTAAAACGTCCGGGAAATCCGAATACGACCTCCACGCGTCTTCGGAAAAGTCGAAATACGGACGAACGGAAAACGGAAAAATCGTAAATCTAAAGCACGACAGCGACAAAAATAAAAATGGAAAAGAAAATACCCACGGGACCACCGATACGGAAAACGGTTAGAGGAATTAAATAAAAAGCGTAGTTTTCTCTTCCACGAAAAACCGTCTATTCGGAGTTGGCATATTATATAATAGATTATTAGGTAATTGAAAAAGTAGATAACAAATATTTTTGAGTATTATTATTTGTACAAAAAAAAAAAATTGCGTTTTTAAAAATGTGTGTCTAAAAAAATTGTTAGTAAATCTTAGACCGGGTTCATTATACCATATAGGGCATAGGGTATAGTGTTGTATATTATATAGAGCATGTTTACGTATAATAATTGTTGTACGATACATGTTTTGTTATGGTAACCACAGTTTTATTTATTTATTTATTTATTTACGGGCAGTGGGCCCAATATAATTCACAGAAGTATGTATATATAACCTAAGTGGGTGTTCCCAACCTTACAAGTAGTAGTTTTTAATTTATAAGTTTGATTAGATAACATGGGTAAAATACAGAACTTGAAAATATATAAATACATGATGTAATACATATAGATACTTTTTAATTAGGTATGTAATAAGAACAGTAACAATAATATTAATAACTAGGTATTAAACAAAGGAGGGTGCTCATTGCCAAGGCGCATCATCCTATCAATTGGCTGGTTTCTGCCGTTATTAGTATTATGAGCTGTAATAGCGAATGGAGCGGACGATCTAGTGGGACGGGAAGGTACTTTAAAACTAACTTGAGAGAACAGGGAAGGAGCATCAATATATCCGTCAATTAATTTGGGTAGAAAAGGTAAATTAGCCTCAACTCCGCTCTCTATCCGCTAAAGAGACAAGATCAAGTTTGTGCATAACTGGTTGGTAGTCGTGAGGAGGATGATTAATTTTCAGAGTAAACACTGCTGAGTTTAAAAATCTTCTCTGAACACGTTCTATAGGAGAAGAGTCCACAGCCGTACAGGGGTCCCATAATACTGAGGCATACTCTAGAAGGGATCTAACAAGGGAGCAGTAGATAGACTTAAGAGATGCAGACAATTTAAACTCTTTGGTTAAGCGTAACACAAAACCAAGTGTCTTTAGGGATTTACAACTTATTGCTTCAATGTGTGGGTGATAGTTCAGCTTAGGGGTGAGTATAACACCTAAATCTTTTTTCATGCTTACCGACTCAAGAGTCGAGCTATTAATGGCATAGGTATAGCTGATAATAGACCGATTCCTAGAGAATTACATAGAGTTGCATTTATCATTATTGAATTGCAAACCAATAGAATTAAACCAAGAAACTATGGAATTAAGCTCATTTTGTAAGGAATGCCAGTCATTTAATGTATCGACTTGACTAAAGATTTTAAGGTCATCAGCGAACATGAGGAACTTGGTGTAAGGAATAACATTCTTTAGTCCATTAACAAATAGTGAAAAAATAATAGGGGACAGGTGTCCTCCTTGAGGAACACCTGAGGGAATTTCGATCGCATTGGATATATGCCCAAAAACTTTGACCCATTGAACTCTGCCCAATATGTACGATTTAAGCCAAGAAAGAATAGGCTCGCCAAATCCCGACTTGTAAAGAATATCCACGAGAATATGGTGGTCGACTCTGTCAAAGGCTTTAGCAAAGTCAGTGAATATAACATCAACCTGAGAGTGCTTATCGAAGGCTTTGAGGATGTAGTTGTTAAGTACAATTAAGTTCGACACAGCTGAGCGACCCGGTCTGAAGCCATATTGTTCATCGATCAATATATTGTTTACCGATGGTTGAATACTCCGTAACACTAATAGTTCAAACAACTTGGCAATATGACTCAAGATTGAAATTGGTCTATAATTTTTTACATCAGACTTATTTCCGGATTTGAATACTGGGGTGACGGAACTCATCTTCAGCATTTTGGGAAAGACTCCTAAATCCATAGAACGCCTAAATAGCAACCATAGAGGATAGCATAAGGCCGATCTGATGTTGAACAAAAAAGTACCAGATAAACCATCTGGTCCGGTAGATTTAACGTTTTTCAGAGCGGCGAGACCATCTTCGACATCCTTAATAGAAAATATGCAGTCGCTGGGTAAATTATGATGGGAAAAGTGAGTGACAGGGCCGTTATTATTACGGAAATTAGGTACATAAACTGACTTAAAGTATGATGAAAAAATATAGGGAATTGACTCAGCTTTGACTCAATTTTGACCGCTTTTTAGTGTTTAATTGGTCATGCAAAAATGTATCTAACATACTCCATGTATCAACCATTTATGCAATCAATCTAATGCTGAGACAATGATTTAATTATAATTAATTATATTAATACGATTTTACAATATCTTTTAATGCTGTCATTCGTTTTTGAAGAACATTATTGACTTGGCTGTTGTTCATCAACATATTTGTAGCCTTATAAAATAATTTATACCAATAAATAACATGTAAACTATCTTCAAATACTTATGTCAATAAGCAAAAATATTTGGTTGGAGATTTCTCAAGTTTAATCACAAATTTTAAATTAACACATTGTCTGAGTTGTTTGACATATTTTCGACACATAGCATGTATAATTTATATGCTTACTTTTAACAATAATTACCTATGAAATACAATGCACACACTAATCAGAATAATCTTATTCAATATTATAGTCAATAAAAAACTGGCATCATTTGGAAAATTTCACGATCCTTAACTATAGTTCAAAAGTCTTCTTATTTAATTACCACACCTCATAAGTATATTAAGAAGATAAAAATATTTGAATTTATTACTGATCAGTATATTAAAGAACATGTTATAGAAATAGGACATCAAACACTATATTGTAAATAAATAACAATACATTTATACAATAACAAATATGAAATAGTTATTAAAAGCGGGTAATACTAAATACTTGTTTAATAGGTTTCATTTTTACTAACAATTTTCATATTATTTTCAGCTTTTAAATTTTGATTCTGGTACTGGTTTTGGTTTATTAAATGATTCAGTATAAATATTATACAGCACACCAACTCCAATAATTCCTACTACTGTTCCTTGAGCTGCTAAACGTAATTGAATTAGGTATAAAGATGCTCGCCCCTTGCGAGATTTAAATTTATAGAGTCCATAGGCTGCCACTAATCCAAATCCCAATATTCCTAAATAGTTAAACAGTTAAATACGATATTAGTAATTTATATTAAATGACCATCCAATCCAAAAAAATTGTAGATTTTAAAAGATTATATAAAATAAAACAAAAATAATGGTACGTACCCCATTAGAATTTATTTGCACCTCTCCACTCGCGAGTTATTTATATTTTAAAATTAACTTGTGTGACGTCACTATGGTATTCTTCCATTAATATAATTAGGTCGTAGCCAATAAATGTAGTTTTTAACACATTATTCCATGTTTAAGAAAAATACCACAATATTTGATACATTCTGCCGCAGAGATTATGGAAACTGTGAAATTAGATGTTATTTTTTAAATATCCATAACTCGCAAACAAATTTTAATGTACCATTATTATTGTTATATTTTTTACTATATAGTATTTTTTAAACCTAAAATATGATTTTAGGTTGGATGGTTCTTTAAATAGACATATTATTGTGATAAAAACAATATTAGATTAAACATACCAATAGGATACAGCGGAAAGTTTCTTGTCGTTTTTGTTAGTCTGTTGGTAATTGAACTATCCTCCTCCATAATGTATATTGTTTAATGTGAACTTTACTGAAATGTATAGTGACAAATTTATGATAAGTAAATAAGAATTTATATAGGTATATAATGCATATTACACTATTATATTATCATTATAATTAATAATGTTTACTGGTTTACTTTAAATATATTATACAAGATAGTTTAATCATAAATTGAACCTCTTCCTAATTTATCAAATCTCTCCAATTTTGGATTTATTTTCAGTTAGATTTCTGAAATATTTCACATTTGAGAAGGTATGCTAAATAAAGTACCAAGTTTATTAGTAGGTACCTATAATAATATAATTATCGTTATCCTAATTATAGTCAGGAGAACAAAAAATGACTGCTGGTAAATATGATAATGTTTTATTTTTAAAATAAACAAGAGTTCTCAAACTGAGTCATGTAGCGCGATCGATGTAGTAGTGTAGAACAATAGCAGAGCGGCTACTCTTTTGTATATATTTTTCAATACTCTTACAGAAATTTGCAGCTAGGAGAATTTACATCAGTAGCCACTTTTCGTTCACCTGACTATAGTTATATTTTTTGTTTGTCATCTTTATTTTATTAATTTTTAAAACTAGTCATTTTTTTTTTTAGCTGAGATGAGTATAACTATGTAACGGTAGACTATACATTGTACCATAGTCCAATGTAAGTATTTACAAAAGTAATAACATATTATGCAATAAGCATTTGACATTCATTCAATATGTGATAATATATGCATTCTACTCATAGATAATATCATAGGAATTATCTATGATTCTACTGTATAATTAAGAGTGTAGTATGTGATTTACTTTACATAGGTACTTAATATGATAATTTTATAATAAAATCAATGATAATACCTATGTTTTTATAAATTTATAAAAGATTTGTACAAGTTGTGATTTAAGTAACATAAACATATTTAATGTACACAAAACAAAAACAAACTATATTATACAATAACTATGTATTCTATACAATATATACAGTAATAGCAAAAAAATATAAATAAATACCTATCATTGTAAAACCACTAGCTCCCTCACTCTACTTAGAATCTAAAATTGACCTCAATACCATCAAAGGATTAGATAATACCTTGGATATTACTATTTGTGTAAATCATGTGTAAATAATAATTTATGTGTTTGTGTTTACTATAACTACTACATATACAGCACCAGTCAGTCCTCACCATGTAGCCCAATATAAAATAAAAATGAAGTTGTTTTTCGGTTTTAAACATTTTTTCTTACACATTCTGTTTGGTTTGTTGAGAATCTATGGAGACTGATTAAAAGATACTATAAAACAAATCCATATTTAGGGCCCTATTAAGGGCATGGGTAGACATGTTTCCAGGAGGAGCACGTTTTAAGGGGGAGAGATGTGTTGGGGTGGGGTGGCAAAATGTACTGAATGAATAAAAATAAAAAGATAGCTACTTACCTCATTTAATAAAAGTGTCGATAAAAGTGCAATCAAAATATTTTTAATTATAATATTACTTCATTCTAATTAGGTATACCATTGTTTTTAAGTCGAAAACTAGGTACATGTTACAATAATAATATATCTAAAAATTAAACGATATGGTAAACTAGAAATATACTGAAACATGTTTCAAGGAAGAAGCAAAAAAAAATATATCATTGATTTTGGGTATACTCTTGATGACATGACTTGAATTAATATTCAATTCAACTATTTTGCTAAACATAAAAGCTATATTTACCCAGTTTGGATTAACTTATTTATATGAAAGTGCATTTAGTAAATTAGTATTTATTAAAAATAAGTAGGTATCTACTTATAGAAATTCCCTAACTGATAAACATTTGGATGACTTGCTAAGGTACCTAATAGGTACTAAAATCACAAAATAGAACTAGATACTTCAAAAACACCCATGGATATAAATGCAGTTACCTACAAACAAGTCAAAAACAGTTTGTGTATAAAATTCATAGGAGGTACCTACCTACTTCCCTATATTTCTATAATAAAAATATAGGTATGTAGCCTAAAAAATTGTAATATAGATAAAGGTGTGGATGGATTAGAGTATTTACATAAAATAAAATTACCTATTCATTCCTCGTCTTTTATTAATTTTAATGGAATGAAAATTACAAAAATATATATTATTAACTACCTACCTATATGTTATTGCTGGGTGGTTAATAAATAAATAGTTACATATACATACATTTGGTTCAAGGAATTAAATTATTATTGCCATTAAAATGATTAGGCATCCTCTTATTAGTTTTATGATTTAGTTTGCAATTATTTAAAAATAGATTTAAATATTTTTTAAACTCAGAAATTCCTAATCAAATAACAATTTAAACATACAAAAGAAAAAAGGAACGAAAAACAATAAGTCTAATATTATGCAATATTTAAATGGCAATGTCATTTATTACGGACTCCATAGGTACCAATTAAAATTATATTAATTGGTTCTTTGAATAATGTGATAATAAATAGGTCTATACATTTAATGTTAAAATTAATACTCAATATATTTTTTAATGAACTTATGAACAATTTAATTTTGAAACTACGAGTTACCTACAATACCCATCTTATTTTATTATATTAATTTAATGTTATTTCTCTACGGGTGTCAAATTATTGTTAACAAAATAAAACCGAAAATAGGTACTTCTTTTTAAAAAAAAAACACCAAAAATGTTCAAATATTAAGAATACAATATTATAAACAAAGTCTAAAAGTCAATAAAATATAATAGGTAGGTAGATACTAGATAGTAAGATATAAAGAAATTTCAATAGGTAAATTGTACTCACAGAATTTTATTATATCCGTGTTCAGAAAATAAATGGTTCTGGTAAGGTTTAACAGAATAATTATTATATTTTATATAATAATTACTAGGTCATTTTTGTGAACTTGAAACTTTACTAGTCAAGGCGGCAATATCGAATAAGCAAACCAGCCGTAACTCAGTCCCTATAATGTATAAATTGACCCATGACTCAATATTATGCAAAAATTGATATTAAATATTGATAACAAACGTCTGTGGCTCTTATCGTATCAGGTTAACCAATATTAGAAACGGAATGTTATCAGTACAATCACAGATAAAATTCATAAAACAATATTATCAACAAAACCACTTCGGATCTCTTCCAAAATCAGAAATGATAGAAAAATGTATTCACAGTCATTGGTAAAAATAAAAATAAAAACAAAAATATCAACCAGGAAGAAGAATATTAATTAGTAATGATTAATTATATTTTATATTTAAATTCCAAGGTTCATATTTCGTTTCGTTTACCTAGCTGTAGGTTTTGAAATAATATAATTGTATTATAATTACATTTCGATTTTTAGATGAAATAAAGTATACCTGCAACTAAATGATTCGGTTCTATTCACATTGACTTTTGAATTACTTCATCGAAACTTTATCATGTCTGTAGAAAAGGAAGAATGCGAACTGGAGCAACTAGTATCTTCTGACGAAGAACCCAAACCGACAGACAACGCACATATTACACCTCCCATTACACCCAAGCCTCCACCGAGAACACATTCCCACACAGAGAGCCGTACCAAGACTAACAGTACGAGCAATAAGGTTTGAATCATTCAATTTGTTGAATTTAAGGTTTATTTGTAACTAATAGTTAATGGGTTTTTATATTTAGTCACTTTCTGTCGATAGTCAAAAGAATGAGTGTCATAAATCTACTGCCAGATTATCAAGTACTTCGTCGGTACATCAGGAAAAACCACAAACTCAATCATCCAGTATGTTGTATAATAATATAGTTTTTTAGATAATAATTTATGAGATTTATTTCTATTTTAGAAGAAACTGTCGGGACGACTCGATTGATGTGTGTAAACGAAAGATTAGGACGCAGTTCTTTACATGATTACAAACCACCTCGCCCACCTCCACCAAATTTTAATAAGTTGCAAAATAAAAAAGGTTAGTTTATGCTATTAAAGGTAGAATAAATAATAATTGATTAATTCCATTTCCTTGAAAAAATTATATATATATATATATATATAATAGGTAAATTGTTTATAAATCTATAACATATTTTGTTTACTTGCCTACTTCACTTTTATTAATTCATTGTGTAACTTAATTTAAGCATGCATAAGTAGTTTACCTTATAGTAAATTTACTTTGTAGAGTATCTGCACTTATTATATGTTTTATTTTTCATAATTTGGTTTATGCTAAATTATTTTAAATGTTGTTTTAATACTGTATTATCACACTAAGTTAATTTAGCTTGCTAACAATATATATATTGTTATAAATATACACTCCTGAAAATATGTGTGCTAGTACCTATATGTTGGTAAAAATAATTACATTCTAACTATAATAACTATTAAATTTACTTAAAGAAACTTAAAAAATAAAATTAATCGAATAAATATGATATGTATAAAACCAACTATATTTACAGTAAATAAAACATGAAATGAATGAAAGATATTAATGTATAGAGAAAGTGCCTTGTATCCATCGGAAAAAAAATAATGATTTTTTTTGTGTATTGTACATACAATATTATTTTAAATCATTAATAAAGCTAGTTTAAATAAAGTATCTATATAGTTAATAATTTCAAATATATCTTTTTGTAAATTAACAATAAATAATTCTTAGATGGATGGTATTTAAAAAAAAATTTTTAACATTCATCAATCAAAGTATAACTGCTATGGCATTGAAATATTAAGTTGGTTAGGGCAGCCATAATTCTTTACAATAATAATTGGCAATTCATTGCAATAAAGTAGTTTTGTCCTTTACTATTATTTGGCAGCCAGCAATAGTAAACATAGTCATTATAAATATAAATTCTTATCTACAGTTGCTTAATATATATAAGTACTATGTATTTTTTTTTTTTTTTTTTTAATGATATAAAAATAAATATTTTATTTAACAATATTGTTTAATTTGTTAATATTTAAATATTCTCAAATTTTGCTTGAAAAATATATAGTACTTATAAAATATGTCAATGATTGATAGATACATATTATTTCAGGTATCTAATATAATATTATTTAATATATACATATTATTATTTTTAATTTGTATGCTTGTGAACAATGGCTAATTTGTAATTTTTAGGATCTATTCACATTGTTTTGATGTTAAAATGTAGTTATTTACTATGCAATTAGTTTCTTTGCTAACCAAAAATATTATTATTTTATTAATCACATATGTATTTTACACAAAGTGTATATTTCAAATTTAATTGTTCAGATAACAAATATTATACACTATACGGTATAATAATCCCTTATTTCTATTTAATGTACTGACCATAATTATGAAATGTAGAAATATAAAAATAAATAAAATTATATAATACTTTTGAGCATCGTGTAACAAAATATATTTAAATTTTCACACCGAGACACTGTGACAACATGTTTTGATTTATATACAGTTATATGCATATGGTTGGTGTTTCTGACACTTAAAATATTTTTTTTTTTTTACGTATTTCTATTATTAGATATATAATGCTACCTATATACAATTAAATTATCGAATATTCCCCCTTAATCATTTTTTATATTTTTATATTTATATAAATTCAAAATATTCATTGAAAAATCTATTCAAAAAAACGGTTTTTAAGTTTTCATCAGACTTCCTAAAATGTTAAATGTTATTTTAATAATACATATTTAATATTTAGTATTTTTTCAAGTGACTGTAGACTATACAAATAATACATAATATAAAATCTATGCATTACGCACGTAATGATTAAAATCCAATTAATAATGGTAATAAAGTATACAACTACTTATGTACTTAGCACTAATTTTTATTATTTTGAGTGTTCATGAGTCTTGCATAATAATATGTATTAGATAACTTGAATTTATATTTTATTAAAACTTAATATATACCATTTTAACATTACATACATATTCTATATTCGCAATAGCTGTGTATTATATTACTTTTGCTTATTTATTTGTTCCTTTTTATTTTTGTTTTGTTTTTTTTTCATATATATCTGTATTTTGTGTGTTGGTTGCTTTTGTTGTTGAATCCTGTCCCATATAAAACACATAGTATTAACTGAACAAACTATGGACAGAAGTTGCCTACATCATTGTTTTTTGTCAGATGTGACCGATGTCAGACAAATGGAGCAAGCTCTACAGCAACTACTTGAAGACTTTCACTCTGGGAAATTGCGTGCATTTGGTAAGAACTATTAAAAATACACTAATTTTTTTAGCTATTCAGAGATAATGTCCATTGTACAAAAATTGTCCACGAAATATAGTTCATTTTTAAAATGTTCAATTTACAAAAATAATCTAATAAAAAAAGTTCCAATATAAAAAATGTACGAATTAGTACAATTTCTAGTTATTATTTATTTTAACAAGAAATATGTTTTAAATCACTGAAAATATTTCATTCACAAGACTTATAAATAATTCATTATGGCTAAAATTATATACTCATTTTGCTTTTTATGCCTAAAGCTGGGTATACACGACCAAACAAAATTAACAATATATTCACTGAGTAGGTCCAATAGACCCACATAGCAATTCGACTACGTTGGGAATAGCTCAAATAACCACACATGGTACAAATTTTATTGTTATGCTTATGTGGGCCCATTCGTTGTTTGAATGTATTGACCTTGTTCATCGCATCATATTTACTCGTATATACCCACCTGAATTCAATACTTAGACTTTGTAAACTCAGTGATTAGGCATTAAATACAATGAATTATTATAACTATTAATTATTATTTCCATAATTATAATTAATTATTCAATAATTTTTACTTTTCAATACAATGCCATTTAATATAAAAAAATATATTAGAACTAATAATTCTATTGTAATAATAAAAAAAATTATAGTTAGTAGTTTGTATTTTATTTAATTGTATCTAATTTATGTACATTTTATTTTATTTTATTGTATTTTTCTCTTTTCTCTACACTATTTTATATATTGTAAATTTGTAATATGTAATAGGTATGTAACTCTCTACTTCCAACATTAACTTTGCTTACAGGAAGTAGATATAACAATGTAATGTGTTTAAATAAAAAAAAATAACTAATAATTGTTAGTAATTATTAACAATTTTATTTATTTATTTTTAATTAGGTATAGCACTGTTATATTATTGTTGGACATTGGTGTGCATGCCGAGTCTATATAACTAGGTTATTCGTGTAATAATTTTCAACAAAATCATTGAAATTTCAGGGCTTAGATATGGCCCTGCCTGGCTCTTTTATTTTTGTTTTTTGAAGTACTCATTAGACATTAGGTTTTAAAAGGGCAAACCGGGATTCTCTTGGTATCCTGATAGGCCAGTAAATACCTGTTGGCATGTGTTTAACTTTTTGGTATTGGATACATTTACTCGTATGGATTTATATCTTTGAAAAACAAATAGTTTTATTTTCATTAAAAGTATAAAATAAATAAATCAAGAGCATTTTTGAAAAGGGTAAAAAAAAAATGCATTGAACATTTAGTTTAAACAATAATTATTATAATTTTAATAGTTAATTTTTATTAATGTAATTCTTTAATTAATCATAAAAAACATAACAAAATATAAATAATTTAAATAATTCAACCATGTACAATTTATTTGAATACATTAAATAACATATACCATAATAAATATAAGTGGTATTCATTTATTTTGAAAAAAATGTATGCATTTATAAATATTATTTAGGTAAAGACTGCAGTATGGAACAAATGACGGCTATTCGTGAACAACAAGAACATTTAGCATGGTTGCATTTTGAACTCGGTGTGAGACAGGATGGATCGACGCCACTCAGTGAACAAGGCATTGCCAAGGGTACAGAAAACATGCACTCCCTAATGGCTAGTCTAGAACAGCTGTCTTTATCCATTGAGCAATTACACTCGTTTAGTAATTCAACATTTGATTAAAATACAATATATATGTATCACTTTTATTGGTACTTGGGATCATCAACACGGACTATATAACGAATGGAAAAATAATGCTCATCTAATCATTCCATAAACAATTTTATCAATTAACAATTATACATTTTTTTTTTATTGTTAAATTTTTAAAGAAATATAATACATTTTATAATTAACTCATTTTATTTAAATAACGAGTGCAATGCCTCATATGGTGATAACATTCTAGTAGATCCTATGCTCACTCGAATGCCGCAATTTTTTGTAGCTTCGCAAATTGAATTCACTTCGTGACCACTTATGCCACCAACAACAAATACAATCAGATGGTCACAATCAAGTGGATGCTTGTTAACTGTATTGATTATTTTACTGAAAAATAAAAATAAAATATATATATATATACAATATACATATATATTTACATGTTTCTAATTTAAAATACATTTGTTATTACAAATATATAAATATTGGGTAAATAAGAGTGATCCTTTTTTTAAGAGTCAAATTTTTGATGCTAGACCCCCTCTATTTTTGTATTATTATTATAAGAGAGTCATTTGTGTTAAATTTGTTGATGATGACTTGCACTCTTTCTGAGAGTTGAACATGGCCAAAGAGGATAGTATATGGTTTTTCGAATTCAATTCGAAAACTATGGCATTTAACATGAACATTAATATAAGTTTAATTTTATTGTAGATTAATATTGTCTTTAAACAACTCTATGGCAAAATTTCTTGTAAATCCATTATTTTTTAAGAAATATATAAAATAAGTTTTTAATTTATTTGACAAAATACATTTTGTACAATTATATTTTATATATATTTAACGAATGGTTGAAGAGAAGATACCATAAAATATCTAAAACAAAAATTATATTTTAATTTAAAACCTAACCTCACCGTTCAGTTGAGAAACTCCACACCTAGTAAGGTACTTGATAGTACCTTACTCCACCACTAACCTTTATTATTCTCTAGTTCTCTCTAAAATTTGTCTTACCAATGAACACTTAAGCTTTGACTTCTGAGCAATTTGTATATAAATTATAAATCTGTTAAACTGTACATGTTATTAATTTTAAAAGTTGTCTCTACTTGTATTTTTTTTCCTTTTTTTAATTAAAACCCAGTTTTCAATATAAATAAATGAAATATAATTAGACATACCACATTCCATTTTAAATTCAAATATTTTTTCATTTATTTTGATATAGTCTATGAACTATATCAAGTCTGGTAACAATTACCATTACAAACAATTGTAAAATTTAAAACTCATTTTCTAAAATATAAATAATTAGTATTCGTCAAATACAATAAATTAATAAATAAACATTTTTAAATGTTATGTGGTATAAGTTAATATACTACTCACTTGAAACCTATTTTAATAAAATCTGTAATACCATCAGTCTTTGTTTTCAAAACTGGTAAATTTGGTCGCATTGGACTACACACGTCATCCATCAGTTGTTTAACGAAAGACCTATATACTGCTGGCGCATAAGGGTTTTCTTTCATAAATAATTTTCTGAAAATAATAAATATTTCTATATATAATATTCTAAAATATATCTAATAGTTTATATAGTTCTAGACATAGGCAACTAGAATGGCTGACCTCAAATAGTTGGGAGAAAAGACGAAAAAGAAGATATATGTAGGTGCCCATATTTATAAATATTTAAATATCTAGGTAAAGGTATTATGCATTTTCATAATTTACTTACTTATATTTACTTATTATTTATTTTTTAAAACGAAATGCCAAATTTATTTCAAATATACTAATGTTTTATATGTAACATACTCGTATTTATGCATATTATGCTGAAATTTGATTCAAATTGAGAGGGATGAAGTCCAAATGATTAATATACCTATTATTATATATTAAAATATTATCTAAAACAGGTTTATGAAGATTTTTGTCATTCTCATTCCCCCACACAAACATTAATTTAGAGCTAAGATATTAATGAAAATATTAAGAAATTACAGGACTAAATTATAAAATGTAAGAATAACCTAAAATTATTAATGATAATGCTTGAAAATGGTTAAAGATTTGAAGAATTCAGAAATTACTGTAAGTAAAATATATATACAAATAATTTAAAATAAGACCATTGATAACCGAAAATAAAAATTATTTGTATTCATATGCCATAGAAACACATTTTGGATAAAAAAAAAAGGCATCTAAAATATTAAAAAAAAAATGGTTCCATCAAAATTTCAAAATGTATTCCATTTCCCGCTAATTTTTTTTCATAATGAATCACAATGTATGTATAGGTAAACGTGAAACTAGGACGATTTGTCAATGAGACGCTCGTGACAAATCATTGAATTCTAATGATAATGTTATCATTAAACTTCAATGGGACAAATATGTGTTATTATTTATGTCTATGGAACGGCCCCGGGAAATAACATATTATCATTTATCATTGATTATATTATATTATTATTATTATATACAATCAATGATATTATCTAACTTTAAATAATTAAGAGGACGCTATACCCGTATTTTCTGTCTCCGTCCATCTAATTGGTAATATAGCAAAATTGAAATTATGGCATTTTGGTTAGATTTAGAGCTTAAACACCTATTATCAAATTTAACGAGAAGAATAATTTCGAGTGAACCTCATGGACTTTTTGTAAAATATTGTCAGAAAAAAAAGTTACGGCATTTTTAGTTTTTGATATTTTTAAATAGCTTTAACTTTTTCGTCAGACGATATTTTACAAAATGCCCATGAGGTTCACTCGAAAATATTCC
>JAIPRL010004116.1:0-17656 GCA_025469235.1 Pemphigus obesinymphae | reverse complement strand
CGTCAGACGATATTTTACAAAATGCCCATGAGGTTCACTCGAAAATATTCCTCGCTTTAAATTTTGTAATAGGTGTTTATACTCTAAATTTAACCTAAACGCCAAAATTTCAATTCTGCGTAGTGTGATTGTGCTATATTATCTGTTAGATAGACAGAGACAACAAATGCGAGTGAGTGTAACATCCTCTTAATAACATTTTGGCAACCTATATATATTTTTTTTAAATCTGTAGGTAGCCAATTCAATTGCTCCAACCATTGATGTCTTTATATGAAAATACTTTGAAACTGAATACACTGAAAATTAATTAATTTTGAAAGTAGGTATATAATATTATTATCACAGAATATATATATACAATATATATTCTGTTATATCGTGGTTCATACAAGTGGCAAAACATTATCCTGTATTAATATGCACTATAAAATGTAAATAATTAAATCATGAGAAATAATAAAATATATGTACCTATTAACCGATATTTTCAAAAAAAGAGTAGGTAGATACTTTCTTACGAATAAAAGTACGTCTGGTCACCATAAACATAATAAACTATTATAAGGAACATTAATAATAAATATAATATAATAGGTATATTATATAAATATATCTTGGATTGTAATAGTAAGTACATTTTGATAGGAATTATATTAATAGATAATAGTTATTATTTAAGTTTAGGACACTTCTATTTTATTATGAGTACTAAAATATTCTATTATATGTTTACGAATTACCTGCATATAATGTTATAACTTATAAATATACAAATTTCTTTAAGTCAATATTTATTTTTTCGTATATATTTGAGACGAGTTAATTATCATTTATTTATAAATTGTTTAATCGTGTAATATTGTACATGTATTATTCACGATTAAGACATTTTTAAGTTGCCTGGTTTTTTATTGTATTTTATTTTTCTGGACGAGATATAGGTAACAATTTAAATTATATAATAGAAATAGTAGGTACACCTATAGTAGAGAGCCTTGATACCTATATCAATTTTAATTATAATTAAAATTTATATAAATTGATTTATATATCAAGGCTCACTGGTATACAGAATATTCGAACGTAATAAACATTGATATATGAACTAAATAATATAAATAGATTCTGTGATAGGTATACGGCATACCTTATCAGTTATCATCACCCGAGAAAATCATAGATATGTTCATGATTGTAAACATTCTAAAACCATGATTGTAAATAAACATTTATTTACAATCGTGGATAAAATAATAATAATATAAAAGGAGTATAATAGGCAATCCCATAGATATAAAATATTATTTATTTTGTATCTGTGGGCAATCCACAGAAAATGATTTATTAATCTATCCTGTGGAATAGGCAATACAATATACACAAAAATGACGTCATAGATATGGATCAGACGAACGATTTTTCCGGCGATGAGACGTTCGTTATAGCACACAAAACTGTTGATAATACAATAATTACTTTACTGCATTTGAATGTCCTAAATCTTAACTTGTATTTAACTTGTAAAAACAAAAAAGTGTTTGTGTCTAACAATATTTGTGTTAAACAAGGTTTTACGAGTCAAGTTACTTCGTTAAGATAAGAAGAAAATGTTCCCAACAAGTACACAAAAATCAAATTGGATATTCAAAGACGAGTTGGATTTGAATGCGTTACGTGAAGATGCCAACAGGAAATTCGTAGACAGATTCGGGTCTCACATGAGTCCAGATGAACGAAGCTCATTTTTTTTGGATGCGAATGAGGAACACATTATACAAAAATGTCATGAATATATGTTAAGAGATTTCTGTCACAAGTTCCAGCCACCCATGCCAAAATATGTATTCGCAACAGCCTTAAATTATCTTAAACGATTTTATCTGTATAACTCTGTAATGGATTACCATCCTAAAGAAATAATGGTCACTTGTCTGTTTTTGGCGTGCAAAGTAGATGAGTTCAATGTGTCACTCGCTCAGTTTGTGGCTAATATTAAGGGCAACCAATCAAGAGCATCCACTGTCATACTAAATAACGAGTTGTTTCTTATGGAACAGATCAAATACAACCTTAAAGTACATCATCCATTTAAAGCAATCGAAGGGTTTCTTTTGGATATCAAGACAAGAACGCGAATGTCTGATCCAGATCGTATGCGTTCTCACATTGATAGTTTTATTGATAAATTATTGTTTACTGATGCGTGTTTATTATTTGCACCATCTCAATTAGCATTAGCAGCAGTGTTATACTCTACTAGTCAAATTAAAGAACATTTAGATTCATATGTAACAGATTTACTATTAGGGGAAAAAGGAGCTGAGCATTTAAAAGATTTAATAGAAGTTGTAAGAAGAATAAGAATATTACATGTTAGAGTAGCTGATGACCATACAAAAGAATTATCACGTATTAGCAAAAAATTGGACAAATGTCGAAACCAAGAGAATAATCCATTCAGTGATAAGTATAAAGATAGAATACAAGAAGCATTAAATAGTTCTATGTAATTTTAAGTACCTAATATTTTTTTTTTCAACTACTTGCTGTGAAAATGTAAGATTTATCATTTCAAATTAATAAATTAAGTTTATTTTCACCTATATTATTAAATTAAGTATAATTAATGTATAATTTATTTTCTCCAATAAAATTCATTAATACTTACATTTTTATTATGTTGTATTGGACAAATAAAAATGTTGAAAAACTTAACCTTCTCATGCATAAATATAATTATACATTTATAAATATAAAATATGGATTTAAAAATTAATAAATAATAGTTTTCAAACACTAAAATGTGTTTTTTTTTTAATAAACATAGGTATTTACATTTATTGTTTAATTTACTATTATTTAAGAAATGTACCTACTACAATGTTATCTACAATGTAGATTATAAACAAAAGTAATATTGAATAATAAAATAAAAACCTAGTAAAAGTGTCTTAAAAGGACGTTTTACCCGCATATGCTGTCTCCATCTATCTAATGGGCAAAATAGCAAAATTAAACTATGTAAAACAATAAATGTGATGTCTACGTTAAAATTAGAGTTAAAACACCAATTACCAATTTTAAAAAAGAGAGTATTTTCTAGAAAATTATATATCCATTTCGTAAAATATTGTGTATCATAGAAGTTACATTTTAAGTTTTCCTTTATTTAAAATGCTATAACTTCTTTGATAAACAATATTTTACAAAAAAGATATATGATTTTCTAGAAAATATTCTCCTTTTTTAAACTGGTAATAGGTGTTTTAACACCATGTTTATTGTTTTGCATAGTGTAAATTTGCTCTATTGACCATTAGATAGACAGAAACAGACAATGCGGGTGCAATGTACCTCTTAATAAACTACTGTTATTTCAACAACTGTTAAATATTCAAAACTATTGGGAGATAAAAATAGTTTTTACTTACAATTTTGGAGAATATTATTACATTAAGAGATTAATTTTACGAAATTAGCAAACTTTTGTTAGATCAAATAAGTTAAAAACAAAAAAATAATTTAGTGACACTTCTGAAATAGGTATTTAGAAACGGACAGAAAACAGTGTTAATAACTAATCTAAATACTAGATAGGCATGGGTAAAATTTTATTTTATTTTATACTTATTTACAAAATATTTATCTACTATAATTATTATATATTGTTAATTAGAACAATATTAATATAGAAATAAGTTATAGTTTGACATGGATAAGAAATGTAAATGATTTATCAATCGCAGATTTCATAGAAAAAAAAAATCATTTTGCATATTTTAGAGGCTAAAGAATATTTTGGCGTTCATGGCATATTTTGTGTATATTTTAATGTTTGGAGAAAAAACGCGAACGATGTTTTAGACTGGGTGAAGTAAGGAATTTATTTGTTTTAAAATAATGTGTTTTTTTTATTTGATTGATTTTTTGGGCTTGGCATTTTTTGAAAATACTTGCAAGGCATGCAATTTATATGACCAAACCTATTTTTTGCTTATTCGCTATTTATAAAGTGGATTTTTAGAAATTTTTTTGTTAGTGAAGGGGTGTATTTTGAATAGTTAAACCAGTTAACTAAATGTACTTTGGCGCCACTATCTTAATTTGGCTGATTTTTATAAAGAATACTAAGAGAATATTTTAAGGTTTATTAGTGCACAAGTTTATTAACTTTGAAAAACATAAATTAAAAATTACCTGTATTGGATAAAATGCTGTCTTGATAACTTGACTTGTTTTAAAATAAAAATGAAATTTTCAGCAGCTTGCTGGCATGCCAATGGTGTAAAATTATTTCCTAAACATATTTAATAGAAAATATTAAAAATATTACATACAAATTAAATGATTAAACGATTTTATTGATTTATTTGATACCTATTAAATCTCTAATAATATATTCTGGTAAGTATTCAAAGTCCTCATAAAAAGCTTCACCAAGCAAATTTTCTAAGTCAATTTGATGTTCATCAGACATTTCAAAATCATCATCAATAACTGAGTACAGTTGAACTAAAATACATAGTAGAATTTCTAGAGTCAGTTTTCTGTCATTTCTTGTTTTAAATAATTGACCAACCTTATTAAATAAAATGAATCAATATCTAAAAAACAACTAGGTATAATAGATTAATTATTAGGTAATTATCAAAAGTTATTTACTCACTTGTATCAAGATATTAGTGTCACTTTCCATTGAAATATTTTGTAATAATAGTTTGCCAATATTTTGAGCAAGTTCAATTTTTGACAGATTTGGAGATTTTAAAGCAGCACAAATACATAAAACTTGCTAAAATGTAATTATTTTTATCAAAATAAAATAATTTTATTTATTTATAATCATTTTATATTTGATATATATAATTATATATTTTGTATTTATGATTTAATATAATCACATTTTTTATCAAAATAATTACTTTTGAATAAATAATACTTCATTTATTGCCAAAACCATAAGAATGAAGAAAATATGTTTTGTCAAAAAATGTTTCAACTTTTTATTTTATTTTTCAAGGT
The DNA here is from genome assembly GCA_025469235.1 of Pemphigus obesinymphae. Classification (NCBI taxonomy): domain Eukaryota; kingdom Metazoa; phylum Arthropoda; class Insecta; order Hemiptera; family Aphididae; genus Pemphigus; species Pemphigus obesinymphae. Next base: position 12,631 of record JAIPRL010004116.1, on the reverse strand, counting down.
GGAATATATTATTTTCTATTTCAACGTTATTTAATTTAATTTTTAACTATCTTAAATATAAACTAATTAATATTTTATCATAAAGTTACTATTTCTGATTAACAAATGAAAACTAGGAGCATATTTTTATGGGTTTTTTTATAGTATAATTCTTCTTCCCCTTATTATGTTGTATTATTATAAAAATATGTGAGTACAAGTAATAATTATAAATTATATTTATTACATTTTTTAGTTTAATCAAAGAAAAAACTTTATGGAGATAAATTTTGAAGAACAAATCAATTATTTATTTATTTAGTAATATAGTACTAGGTACTACTTAAAAATTTCTAAACAATAATTGTATAAACAGCATGTTTAATTGCACCTATAAAAATTGTATTGGTGTCATATTAAGCTATAATAACAATTAAGTTAATTGGGTTAAATTAAGGCATAACTGCAGCCATACGGATTTTAGATTGAAATTTGGGCACTCTGCTTAGTAAACTGTACGAGTTTAATTGATTACACGGATTTTAATTTTGAAAACGGATTTTGATTCATTAACATGTTTACTTAGGATTAACCAAAGTGATTATTAATATTACGAAAATTATGTGTTTTATAGTAAAAAATTAAAAACCAAAAAAAGTGGTTTTATTGTTAAATAATAAAAAGAGCCATAAAAGCGTAGCCATAAAAACAGCTATAAAAGCAAATTTTAAAATTTGTCTTGATTAAACCACTGTCTACTGTTGTAGACATGTTAATAAATTAAAACCCATTTTCAGAATTAAAATTCATCAAACTGAAGTCCCACAATTTCATGGTTTTTATGTCGCTTTATTTGACTTGAAAATAATTGTACATAATATATTTTGACATGTGCTTGCGCACACGAAAGTTACAGCTGTAGACAGCTGGCGGCAGTATATATGATTCTTTGGAACACCATGATTATTATTGAATTATTATCTAATATAACATTTATAATAGGTAGTTACTATATTATAATACTTATACCAGTGGACTACATCAAAATCTAAATTGATTTATATTTTAAATTATAATAGTATAATATTTATTCATTTTTCATCATTAATTTGTCTTCTGTATCTTTAGAATTTTATCAATAATATAAATTAAGTATACCTACCGGCTACCAATGACGGATCTGAAGCTCATTTAAGAGGGGAGGGGGTGAATATGGAATTGAGAAATAAAGGCTAATCCCAATTCAAAATCAATTTTATACTGCTCAAATAATGATAAAAAAAACTTCAAAGAGGGAAATTATTATTTATTAGTTGTTAATTAGGTTATATTAATTTTAAATTTTAAATTCAGAGCGATGTAGTAAATAACAACCTACCTATTTTTACAAGAATGTGTTTTTATATCTCTGCATTTTGTTAAATATAAGTATGAGGGAGGGGGGTTATACAGTAATTAGTAGGTACCTATATAAGTATGTTATACACAGATTTATTCAGGTATCGAGGTAATGGGAAATAATTTGGCGACAAAAGGGCTTATGGCAAAAAGGCCAGGTGGTGAGACAGTCGTGGTGAAAGGGTATGCAGACGGTGAAAAGGTCTGATGGTGAGATGGACGCGTTGAAAAGGTTCAGTGATGAGAGGGCTGCGGCATAATGTCAAAAGCACATGTGTAGTAGAATAGGTACACAACGTAGTGACTAAAAATTATTATTATTGTCATAATAATATTATCTGCATTAAATTATTATCTGCCACATAAAATACCTAATCATTACTCCTTAGAACACGGGATGCTGCAGTCCCCCTCATTAATTAAAATTGAAATATATAATTTATATAACTATATTTACTTGTTTTAGGTCAATAGATTCTTTACTATCAAATTTTTCATTAGATAAAAGAGTTTCTAAAAATTGAGGTGTAATTCTAGACATAGTTTTTCTGACTGGTCCAGACAACTTTTCTGTTAATGTAGTACGTATGCTTGCTAGTACATTTTTCTCATTTTTAGTTAATAACCATTCAACCACTGGCGTTGGTTTCAATGTTGGTGCCAAACACATTGGTACTTGTAATTGTTCATTGACTGAATTATACCTTAAAAATTACATTAATATTAAAAATATAAATTTAAAATAAAGCACTTGGTTTTCTAGTACCTTATTTTATGCTTACTTTAATGATTATCATTTATTTATTATTAATGTTTAATTTGTCCATCTAATATTAAATAACTATATTGATAAATAGTGGCATAGATATGGAAAGAATGCATCATAAGAGTTTACCCCCTCATCCTTGAAAAAAAAACCCTGTTAAGGAGATTGAAAGCGGCGATTGTCTGTCTCTTTTTATCACACATGTAACCAGTGATGTAGTCATAAATAAATTAGAGAGTACACACCGGATTCAAACATGTAACTAGGACATTTTCCATAGGTAGTCAAGAAAACTCGGATACATATTTTTCCCCAAATTTCAAAAAAATCCTTTCTAAATCGGGAAATAAGCGGAAAGGCTTAGAAGAATTGAGAATACCAACTCATGCCACTGATTTTTCTAAGGGGACTCGTGCTTGTCCGATATTGAATTATTCAAGCATGATGGAGGGGGGGGGAATCAGCCACCAAGTTTAAACTCTATACTACCCACCAAATCTTAATTTTATTTTTATTCAAATATAACAACTAGATAAACTATATGTACATATACATAGCTATACAGGAATACTAGGATTTATTCTAATGATTTTTTTAAACTATCAATTTTATCTATTCCTTTTCTCAATCACGTATTTATACCAACAATTCTAGTAGTAGTGTTTGTCCATTTTCCGGTAGCAAATCGCATAGAGTTGGTAAGTACCCTATAGAGAAGTTATTTTTAGATTTTCTCAATAGTATTAAAAACTGTCGAAAAAGTACATAAAAATGATAAAAACACAATTTCACAAATTGGAAATTTGTTATTTCTTTGCAATTCAGAAAATAATGATTCTAGGGACTATACATTTTCGCTAAAAATGTATATAAAATTAATGTAAATTGTATGTAAATAATGATAATTGTTAATTGTAGGTTATATTAAAATTTTTTTGAAAATGGGTCTAAATACTTGACGTTTTTAAAAATATCTCAATTTTGGGGTCTTTATGCAATATTAAATTTTGAAATATGTTTTTTATACCCAGATTTGCTCAGAATTGTTATTCAAAAGACATTTAAAATTGTATTTTAAAACACAATATTATATTAATTATACAATAGCATTATCAATTTGCATCAATTAATGAAATAGTAAAAATATGTTTTGATTATGCTAAAAAGATATTTTACATTATTTCTATTTTGTTAACATTTTCAGTACTTCAAAATTTAGCAGTTTAATACAAGTCCACAGATTTATGAATTTGTTTTGTGTACATACACATATTAAAAATTGGTAGTCGGTACACGCTATGTACCCTTCGTTATATTACTACACGTAATATAGCAATGTAGATTATTTCTATTTCCAACATACTGATGGATCTACAATAAGCGACAAGGATTTTAAAAACTGAACTGAATTTTTTGTAAAATCTACTATAGATTGATTTTTCTTAGAAATTAGATTTTGTGTCCTTAAGTCCCCTTAAAATGAAGTTACAATATTCGGACATTTTAAAGTTTTGTGAAAATCAAGAAAATTTTATTTAAAAAGTGGAGACAAATTCGGGTCATTTTTCAGAATCCTTACCATATCACTAGATTAACGGTATGTTGGAAATAGGATTTAGTCTTTTTAAATATGGTAGTTGTATTTATTGACACGTGCATGACACACCATCATTATTATGTTGAACGTTTTTACACACATAAAGGACCAAATACTACTCACATAAATATACTGCGTAATGTGAATAAATCAAATAATTGCCTATACACAACCACTTAATAAACAACCGATTCTCATCCCCTTAAACATTATATTGGGAATGTTAATTTTCAAATAAAATTATTTGGTACATTTCTAAAATGTAGTGATATCATATTTTTATATAATTAAATTACTTTATTTTTAAAGTTAAAAAGTTATGCGTTACTATAAAAATAATATTAAAATTTTTTAAATGTCTTTTGTTCGACAATCCGCAAAATGTAACTAAATTATGTAATTTTGTTATAGTAATGAGTAATTAAAATTACTTTACGTAAGGCTGAAAATATATTACAATTAGACATATTTATGAAGCATAGATATTTAAATAATCTTCTATAGATAATATAATTTATAAATAGTTAATAAGTTACCTAGATAAGAATATGAGATAATAAATAAATACCTATAAAATTTTTTTTTCAATTCAAGTTGAAAAATTGATTATTCGTGAGATATTAAATATATATGATTAATACAGGCTTTCCTTAAATTTTGAGTTAATAAATAGGTATTTATAGAATTTTATACAAAATATTAAGTTAAATAATAATAATAAATACATATACATATTATATGTGTATCATAACAAATTGGGAAGATAAGGCAACAAAAATTAAAAATTAATTTTAATAATATCGCATTACTTACTTTATAATTTTAATAGTAAAATAATTTCATTACATAAAAAATTTGGGCAGCGAAAATGTATTCTTAGGATATTATAGAAATATAACGAGCAATTGTAATTGTATTACTTTTAAAAAGTAACGGTTAAAAAACTGATAAATTGTATTTAGTCATTTTAAAATTATATTGTATTATAATAATAATAATAATAATAGTAATCTCTTTGACATTTTTTAGATCAAATGAATATATTTTTAAATATTTAAAGCGTAAATAATTTGGCATTAAATTATTATTATATAATATTATAGATTTTTGACTCCAATAGATCATAACTATTTTTTTCTCTAATTATTTAAATAAATACAATCTTTTTTTTCATCTAAATAAGATAATATACGAATCCTTCAAAAATTATTTAAATATTCGTATCACTAAATATTATTAATTTTATAATTTATACCAAATTAACATTTATGTTCATATATGAAACATCTAAGTTCTTAACGGTTCTAACCTTCCTTCCCATAAAAAATTAATCTATGTCACTGGTGATCTAAACAAGGCAAAATATATAACATACTTTAAGTCTTTTAACAAAGGTTCAGTAATGACTGCTATATCTGAACATGTTTTAGGAAATCTATTAAGTAACATATTCATTTTGTCTAATGGACAACTGGATGCAAAATCGGTAACTGCATACATATCTACTAGTCTATCAATAAGAATAACATTTACATGGCTGGAGTCTGAACTTAGAGTCTAAAAAAATAATACAATAAATTAAAATTTAAAATATATAATAAATTGTACAAATGATAATCAAATACTTTTTGAGTTTTAGCAAAATGATGAGATACAGCTTCACTTAATGGTCCAACAGAGTAAAGATCATGTTTTACATTCAAATGATTAAATATGTTATTTAAGGTTGTTGAAATTTTTGATACAAAAACTTCATGATTATTCTATAACAAAATAGTGTAAACAATACCTAATAATTATTGTACAAAATAACAAATGAATATAAAAAGGGTAGTATAGGATAAGAGTAGCTTCAATAGTAGAAAAAATGAGAGAAAATAGATTAATATTACTAAGGCATGTTTTAAGGAAGGAAAGACAGAGGCTGTATAAGTAGTAAAGGGAATTTATATTGAAGGAAAGTGGAGTAGAGGAAGACCAGAGGTGGGGGGAATTTAATATTAATACGAGGTTTACAGGTGTAAGTGAGGAGAATGCGAGATATTGAATTCTGTGGAAGTTGAGTATTAGGGTGGCTAATCCCAAATAGTTGGAAGAAAAAGAATTATTCTAAAATTGTATAGTATTATAACAAAAACGGGTTTAAAACGATTGAGCACTGTACAGTGTTGAGTAAAAAAAGGTACCTTTTTTTACCTGCTTTTTAGTGTCACAATTGAGCATATTTAATATTTTTAAATATTCAAAACATTGCTAAGCTTCTTTCATTTCATTGAACGAAAAGATATTAATGTAAAGTAACGTAAAATTATTATTATTATAATTTCTTTTTAAATCTTGTATTTTAATTCTAATTTTATACTAATACACTTCAAAATGTTATATAATTATTATTATATGTAAATAGTAACTAATATAAATTTAGAATATATGTATATTGTATACAATAATCAATAAATGATCAATTTATAACTTGATTTCTAAAAATGTTAAAAACAGTACGATTGAGATTACGATTTCTAAATTTGAATCAATTTATGTGTAAAATAAATATGGCAACGTCCAACAAGTAATCGTACTCAATCAAGTGTTTTTTGGGTGCAAATAGCTAGTCCTTTGTTATACGTGGAGTTTGCTCAGTTGTGCACATAAAAGGTACAAACGTGCTCAATCATGTTTTACTGACAAAAACTGCTATTATAGCATACCTCTACTATCAAAGGAATGTCTTGTAAATGAGGCACTAAAAATAATGCAGGAGACAAGCAAGTCAATGAAATCGGTATATCCATTACATCCACAGTTCCATCCTAAAACAAAATATTAGATAATCATATATATTTTAGTGTTTTTAAATATAATAAATTAATACCTATGATTTATTTATATTTTATATTATTATGGGTAATACATGTGTCTAAAATTAGTTTAATATAATAACAAATGAAACATTTTATGAACACAAGATAAGTAAAAAAGGTTTAATCACAATACAAAAAATACTTTTAACTATGATATGCATAATGAAAAATTTAGTAACCAATTGAATACAATTTTATTATCCTGTATTTAAATTATAATAATATAATTATTAATTATACTATAGATTGCCCATCCCTCAAAGTAACTAGAGAGCTAATTTTTAAAATTTTGCTATGCAATTTTGTCTATCGATATATAATTTTAATTGAATCTAAGGAAAATATCAAAAGAAAAAATGCAATGTTATAGTTATATGTACCTTATAAATATATTTAAAATAAAAAGGCAACAGTCAAGTATATAATATTATATATATTACCTCTATCTAATGTAATTTTGGTTAGAAACCACATACAATAGAGACTAGAGACTATTGTTCTATATTTTATAATAAATTAGATTTGCGGTTGTGAAAGAAAATTACAATGTTATTATCCGATTAATTATTTGGGAAATTGGTACAAATGTGTAGTATAGTATAATATACCTATACATCTATACCTCATTTTCTTCTTCTCCGTGTCCTCACTCCAAACTATTTGGGGTCAGCCACCCTAGTCCTCAACTTCCTCAGAATTCGATCTCCTGCATCCTTCTTACATACACCCGCCGTCCACTTCATATCATTCTTTATTAAAACTCCCAACTTCTTTTTGGTCTACTTCTTTCCTTCAAAATGTATTCCCTTTACTACTCTTACTGCATCTGCATCTTCCCTCTTTGAAACATGCCCTAGCCATCTTAATCTGTTCTCCTTTTTTGTCTACTATTGGAGCCACTTTTATACTACTCCTTATATATATTCATTAATTTTTTATTTTGTTCCCTCTAGTCACTCCATTTATCTATCTTAACATTCTCATCTCAATCACACTCATACTCATTTCTATCTTCCTATTCATTGTCTAACATTCCGATCCATACATCATTGTAGGCTTCACTACTGTTATAAAATTCACCTTTTATTTTAACCTAATTGGGATTCTCCTGTCACACAAAATACCAGACGTTTCACATCCACACTTACCAATGTTTCATATCTTTCTTAAAACCACTATTCTTCTGTAAAATACATCCTAAATAGTAAATACCTACCTTAAACTCTCAACCTCACACATTACATCCCCATTCAACTTAGTTACTTGTTTTTCTTTATTCGTTCTGTGTTCTCTTTTTACAAAACCATACTCTATATATTCTGTTTTACCCCTACTAATCCTTAATCCTTTCCCCTCAAGAGCTTTTCTCCACTTTTCCAATCAACCTTTCATTTCCTCAAAACTTTCTCCAACCAACACTATATCATCTGCAGACAGCATGCACCATGGTACCTTTCCTGTATATCCTTTGTTATTTCCTCCATTACTAGGGAAAACAAATAACGATTTAAAGCTGAACCCTTGTGCACTCCTGCTCTTACCATAAAATCTTCAGCTTATCCACACAAACTCCTTACCGTAAAATGGGGTAACTTTGCACCAAATTATTTGTTTTTAACCTAAAATATACACTGCCACTTTAATAATTATGATAGAAATTTACAAATTTTACAGACTTTTAGAAATGATTCTCTGAAGCTCAATATTGACCAATTTGAAACATTTATTTTTTAAATTTTGATGAAGTTTTATGTGGTGTTGTTACTTTGCACTAATATTAAAAACTTATCTAATTTTAGTAATAAATATTATTGGTACAATGTTATGTATACATGTTTAAGAGACCTAAATCAAACAAAACAACCAAAACTCTCAAGAAATGATTATAAATAACAAAACTTTAATTTATACATTGCATTTTTTATTTTATTTATTAATATAAATATATTACTTAAAGTAATAAAATTATTAATTAAAGTTATTTAAGTTATAAAATTGTAACATGTACAAAAAACTTAAAACTCATTTATGTACGTTTAACATCCTAAAACATAAAAATAATATTATAAAATATTCATTTTTTATTCAATGAATGACATTTGTAGTTACTTTGCACTGATATTAACATGGTGCAAGTTTACAGAAATATGATAATTTTTTTTTTTTTTACAAAAATCGTTATAGATATGAAAAAAAAGGTTGAACATACTTAAAATGATATATATTCTCAATCCTTAATATATACTATACAATAAATAACCAATTACCAAGTATTTTTATAATTAAGATAATGAATAGAATCTAATTTGTTTAATGATGATTTTACACATTTTTTCAAGAGTACCAATTTTGGAAGGAAATCGACATATCAAAATTAGAACCATTTCAAAAGACAGTTTACAATATTAGAAATAATATGAAAACATTTAATATTTCCTTATCATAATTTATTCACACGCTATATTGTAAAACAACATGCTTTTTTTTGGTACAAAGTATCCTCATTTTACAGTACTCTTGTACTTACCACTTCATATTTTTCCTCAATTACATTCAAGTATACAATTATTCATTAATGCTAATCTCAAGATCTCACTAGGAACTCTATCAATTCCTTCTCTAGATCAATAAATACCATACGCAAATGTCTTCTTTTGTCTAGTAACTGTCTTCCACAAAATATTGATTCCATTGTTGACCTAAAAAGACATAAACCCAAACTTATTTCTCCTAACATATCTCTCACTTCTTATTCTCTTATATATAATATACCTAATATAAAATGTTAACTGTTCAATCATGTTCTATAAAAGTTCATTATATTATTGTTACAAATTAATACATGTCGCTATAAGAACACTTTTTTCAATATTTCATTATCAACCACATTTTTTTAAATAATGTATTTTATATATAATGGAAGTAATAAAATCAAATAAAGAGTTAAACAAAATTGTTCATTGTCTTGCAAAGGCAGTTTACACAATTTTGAAAACGCTGACCTAAAAATTATAAATTAACATAGTCATCTTTCGGATGAAACAGAGATAAAAGTAATACCTATTTTAATTTTTTTTAATTGATTCTATATTTTAATTAATTAAATAAATTTAAAAATTAATTCATGACTATAAAATGCATGAATCAAATGAAAAATAAAGCTAAAAAACTTCAATAAACCCAGTCTAAATTATCAGTGAAGCAATAACTGACTTAGACACAGAGATGAGATCTAGAATGCTTTATGAAGACAATATTAAACATACATCACAAAATCAAAGTACAAATAAAAAATCTACTATATAGAACTAAATAATATAAAAGATTTAGTCATATCAGGTTGGTTTATTTTTAAATAATTATATTTTGTATTCTACTTTTATAATATATATATAATAAGTTAAGTGGAAGTGTAGGACTAGGGTGGCCGACCTCAAATAGTCGGGAAAGAATGCGAAGTAGAAGAGGAGTATTTTACTTTTATACCTACCTATCTGATACTTATAGCTATCAAAATTAAAACTGTTGTTGTTTATCACTAAAGCTGGAAAAATTGTTTCTGAAATATATATTTGTTGTAATAAAATAATATATTTTGTAGATATTGGGTTTTTATATTATATTTTATTGAAGATGAACTTGAAAGAATTATTATATTTGCAACAGGTGAAAATTTGGCATGCCTTGTAAAACTGAAAACCCCCAAAATACATACAAGTTTATGTTTCAAACAAATATTGACAAAAGTACTAAGTGTAAATTATAACCTGGCCGGATATCATTTATTTGGATTTTGATGAAAAAATTCCAAACAAGTTCTGAAATCAATTTTTGGAGATAATATTAATATTAAAGCATGTTATTTTCACTTAACTTAGTCAACCCATTATAAATTACAAAGATTTGGATCAGAAAATCAATATTTAGAAGATAATGGTTTTAGTATTTTTTTGTGAAAAACTGATGGTTTGGCTGTTTAACTGATTTTGGATATTAAATCAAAAATGGATCACATTAAATAAATAATGCCAGAAGAAGCCATAGACCGAGCCATAGACTTAGTCACTTGGTCACTTATTTTGACACGGTTACCTATAGAAGAATAGGATACACAAGATACACAATACTTATGACTATTAGGTTAAAAAATATTCTACTTTAATTTCTATCAGCTCTTTGAAATGTTCACAAAAGTACATTAAATAATATTGACGGAACAAATAATCAGACAGAAAGATTTAATAACCACTTCAGAAAAGTAATTAACTATAAACATCCCAGTACCTATATGGATATTACTAAAAATATTAGTAAGAAATGGAGTTAGAACGATTAAAACTTTAACAATAGAAAATTGGTATAGTGCAAGCCAAAAATAAAGAGCAATTTGTGATAAAAAAAATATTCAAATATTATGTATTGAATACAATAATGGGGAACATGATATTTAAGAATATTTAACCATAATTGCATATCAAATAAGATATCTACTTATGATGTATATTTATTTTACAATTTTATTTATATTATTATTATATATACCTATTACCAAAATGTATAAACATTTTTAAAATTGTATTTACTTAGGTAGGTATACCTATTCAATTTTATTTTTATAAATGTAACTAAAATAAATTACATTTTATAGCTTATTTAATTAATTTTACATAATAATGTATAGATACCTACCCGGATAACTATAAAACTGAATTTTTTTAAAAAATTTTTTTTTTGTTACCATTTCAATTAAATTTTAGTAGGTACATTTTTTAATGATAAAAATGTCAAGACAACCTGGGCCAGATAAAAAAAAGATCGAGAGCTGAATGTGATTGTGAACCATTGACCATCAATTACCCATCTTTTTTATATACTATTATCTAGTTAAATATATTATTTTTATTTTAAAGAAATTAAGTTTTACTAAAAAATACCCATAATATATTACCTCATATTTGGCTGAAATAATTTGACAAAGTTTATCTTCTAACTTTTCTACATTATATGATTCAAATCCACATCCAGCAACAATACGACAATATCTAAAATTACTGCTATTTAAAACATCTTGAACTATTGTTACTATAAGCTCATCAACAGGTTTTCCAATGATCAATAAACACCGGCGGTCTTTTGGATTACCACTCTATAGTTGTCACACAAAATCATATAATTAAAATATCATGGTAGGTTTCGAATAAAAACTTATGTTCAGAATAAAAGCACCTCAAAAGAAGATAATTCCTTGATACTTTTAGCACCGGCTCTATACAGTAACACGCATCCTCCATGCCAATGCAAAGATTCTGCAGCGTAATCATCCAAAAACACAGCGGATTCTCTGGCATACTTGCATACTTCGTTCCAAGACCAATCGGCCATCACGGAAAACGGCGTGTCCACGTTAAAAGCCATTTAGAATTAAATTTGATACCTGTGAAGACAAACAAGTATTTTATTTCTATTTGTTCATTGGTTGTGATTTTAATAGCCTTGCTGGTATAACATTTAAATTCACGAGGGAGTGCAGTATAATGTATACTTTAGTAAAATTGGTGAACATATTATTATACAAAATATAAGAAATCAGAATGCTAACCTGTTCTTTTTCAAATATTATTTTTCACATCTATCTTTACTGTTTACAATTTAGTATTTACATTTTGAAATGTTATCACTTATCAACGTGTCGAGGGCCATGATAGGCGTGTCTACGGTTGTGCCTGTAAAATCAGCCGCAAATATAGATAATAAATTATTATCTATGGCTGCAAATTAAAATGTTGGTTGAATTAGGTAGATACTATAATGTTCTTCTGTGCAATATTATAGATACCTACTCGTATATTCATGACAACATTTATTTCATGTTAGGTTAGTTTATTTTGTCATGGATCTATTGTTTTAATTTATGTCCGTACAGGCTAATATAGGTAGGTACCTATCATGTAGGCAGTGGCGTATTTAGGGGGGCCCCCCCCCTTGATCCATGTTTGTATATTATATTAAAAATAATGACAGTAAAAATAA
>JAIPRL010004115.1:0-40900 GCA_025469235.1 Pemphigus obesinymphae | reverse complement strand
AGATAGTAAAATATATAAATTATTCATGTAAATATCATTATATTAATGATTGGTTTTCAATATATTTAGACCCCCCCCCCCAAAAAAAAAAGTTAAACACATGTCAATGTATATATAACATATAACATTGATAATATGAAACATAAAAAAATAGAATTGCACTAGCAATGGAGGTTAGGGATTCAGTCCATTAGCGCCCTCTGCGTACGCCCCTGAAATAGATTCATAGGAAAATAAATATAATTGCATTTATTGATTCACCATTGTTTGCGTTAGTTTTGTTTCTACGACTGTGTATAAATAACTAAAAACAGGTTTGATTAAAATATTATATATATATCGAACTATCAAGTTTTAAATTTGATAAGTGATGATGAACATATTTTTTAGAAGTGTACAACAAATTAAAAAATGATTTATCACCAAACAAGTTTTAATCAAAATACTAATAATAACATAAGAATACAAAATTAACAAAATTAATTTTACGTTATTAAAATTAAATAAATTATCATAATTAATAGGATAACGACTTACGTCTTATTTATACATTTCCGTAAATTATGATACTTTCAAATAAAATTATACAAATTGAGTAATTAATCATTGAGAGGAAATGTATTCAATTGAATGCATAAATATTTTGAAAATGGTTGAGACCGATTTTCTGTTAATCAAAAATAGTAGATTCTCAGTAATTCGGTAATATTTCTTTTGCAATTTATGAAATTTGAATAATATAATTTAAAATCCAAACGATATACTTATACATATATAGGTACATTGTATAGATTAATTCAAAATCAATATTTATTCACCAAAAATTACACGGTAATATAATTAGCACTTTTAAATTTAACCAGAATATTTTATATAATATTTCAATGACGGTGTCGGCGGGACTAGAGTAGGATAAAATTATAAATATAATTATAATAAATTGGTATTATAGATAGGTCGTTATCAATATGAAAACAAAATCAGCTAACTACAATAATATTTTCGTTTAATTTTTCCAAGAATGATATCATGAATAAATAATAGAGATTTCCTAAAAAAGCAAAAAAAAAAAAAAAACAAATAGGTACATTTAATCTAATCAGTATTAACAAAGAGCCATATCAATTATGATCATAAAATATTGTATAAAATAACTATTTAAAAAAACAAGTCTACATATGTTATTTATTATTTATTCCAATAATATAGTTATTGTATTTATATAATAATAATGTACACATGATGTGTTTTGTAGGCAAATATTATTATCATTACAAAACGTTTCTGCATACAACGATTAAGAATATTATTTTATTAATATTAAAAATTTGATACAATTAACATTATTATAATATTATTTGTTTGGTGTCAATAAAACTTACTAACTAATAATATGGTCAAAAATGTTCTACTGCAGAATACAGATATCTATTTATTTTATATAATATATATATAATATATATATAATATATATATATATATATATATATATATATATAGGTACGAAAGAATTAAAAATATAATATTATTTAAAGCAAAGATAAAGAAAACTTGTTTAATTCATAATATATTATATTCATATGTCTATTCTATTATTTTTAATATTAATATATAACACATTATGTTGTATTGCTTTAATTGATCACACAATATTCAGTTTAACCATGATTTGAACCATTTTTAAATTGTATACCTATATTTGTTTTATACATAATTTAGCAAATATATATATTATAATGTTATTCAGATCATGTACGAATAGTTTATATTATTATTAATATTATTGATAACACAACGTGTGTGTGGAATGGCGGGTAAACGCATATTTCCTAAAACAAAATAGCACAGTTAAAGTGGTTTAAAAACAAACAATTATACAAAACTTAACAGGCATTTTCTAGGTATAACTTGAATAATGTTTTAAAATAATATAATAATAATAATAATAATGACGAGGATGCAATCATTGATCACGTTTATCGCTTATAAAAAAAAAAAAAAAAAAAAAAATGTTTATTTAGTGCATACGGTTTTCGATCAAACCGTTTATTTGTAACTATGATATAGTATCGTAAATTATTTCCAAAAATCCCCTCAAATCAACATAAAATATTGTTGTTAGTATCAAAAGGAATCAATTAAGTTATACGTGCAAATACACATATGTGAACATTTCGTTTTTTTTATCAGGTTGACGTCGACGTCATTACATTTCGCCGAAAATTCCGGCAAAGGTTTTCCTCAAGTTTTTCATAGTGTCTTCGGTGTCGTCCAACGGCCCTTTGTTTTGTTGCGTGGGAACCGGACCGGCTACGATCGATCCCTGGCGACTCAAATTCGCTTTCTGCGCCGGTTGGCTAGACTGGTGACTGGTCACGCTGCTCTCTGAAACTACACGATTCGAATGTGATATTATTAGAATGTGTAACGATATTTCGATATTTTGCAAACAATTTTACTTAAGGAATCTCGTCTTGCTGGAATCGCCGGTGGTTCTTCTTCTTGTGGAGGACCCAGTGCTTGAGGACCCATATTTGCCAATACTTGCGTCTATAATGATAAATCGTATTAGAATATCTTACAATAATATCCATGTGTACTCAAAAACCAAAAAGTTAGTACATTTTTAAAAATGTATATACAAATTAGTTTTACCCAAATTCGTATGGAATTGATTCTTTGATTGAATTTAACTAATTTAAACTCAAATGATTCTAATAGTCAACATATATTAATAGGTTTAGAAACTATTTCTTGAATGAATCGATAAAATACAAAGTTTAAACTATTAGGCTCAAAGCTAAATGTTTTAAATTAGCATAGAGGGAAATAAAAGGATTGGATTTATTTCAATTAATTTTTATGGTATTTTTTACATCTGAAACAATAACTGTGATGAATAAATAGCCTACAATATTCTGTTAATACACACAAGCATAAATTGGCTAACAAGCAATTATGAAACCTTATAAAAATGAAAATTTAAATTTCAAGATTGGATTAAATTTAGAGTTTAAATATATATTATCGGAATTAAATAGAGGAATATTTATTAAAAATTGTATAGCTTTTTTGAAAAATATGTATCATTTAACAAAATAGTAACAGCCAATTAAGAAATAAAATAAAAGAAAACAACATCTATAACTATTTCAAATTATTTTATAAAAAAAAGTGCCAAGAAAAATATGTTAAAAAATATTTTTTTCGTTAAATTATGTACATTGTATTCAATATTTTAATTTTAAACTCGTCTATATTTCTATATTAGAGCAGTATGTAACTTTAAAGTTTTACAAAATATGAAATCCATATAAAATGATCCAATATTTTCGGAATTAGTTATAAATCCAATAATAATTAAAAGTTTAGTATTAAATTTAGAGTTCAAATCGTAAATACCTCTAGTTTTTCCATAAGTAAGTCGAAAATGTATTTTCTGTCTTCTTCTTGTTGATTTCCCAGTAAGGACAACGCAGAATCATTGACACCAATGATATTCTCTATTCCATCTTTGGCGACGACTACTTCTAAAGCCAAAATATCCAGTCCACCAAAAAGTTCAGCCACGGAGTCTAACCAAAATTTATATCTTTCAAGAACCTCTGTTTCTTCTAACATCGCAGAACCGACGCAAGATTTCCAATTTCCCGAAATGCTCTTGCGCCTAAAAAAAAAATATACGCAATTTTGAAATTAACAGACGATTCGGACAGTGTTGATTTTAGACATCTCAAAAATATAATTATAAATTCTAGACAAAAAAAAACGGTACAGATACATTTAAACGTTGTAATTAAAACTAATAATTATATCTCCACTATACTTATTATAATGGGTTATTATTAAAAATTAAATAAATACATTTCGTCGATAGTTATATATATATATGTTATCCAAGTGGGATAAACTGAGGTTCATTTGAACTCAACATTGGTTAATAACTGTTATATACTTACATCAGTGCTCTGTAATGAGTGCCAATTTTGGTCAAATGCAGATCGTATTTGCTATCAACAAACGGTTCGGTGGTACAATATGTCGAAGCAACAGATACGATTGACGTCATGTCCTGGAAGTCGGAATTGTTGTCGATTTTTATTTTGCCCACGCCCCCGTGCGCATGCCCGACTTTGAGAACCACTGGCAGTTGAGTAGCCACAGACTGAAAAATACCGTTATACGTCGTTTAGTATTATTGGCCGTCCTTACTGTGCTGTAGCCCTCCCCCAGGATTTCTCACCATTTCCCCGGCACTCGGATAGAAAGTTTGCTCGATTAGCGGAAAGTTTTCTTTGCCCAACTTCTTTTGTAGTTGTACCAATTGCCCATATACCCACGGTTTGTCCTGAAAACGTTATTAATTTTTTGACTTCAAAAAGTAGTTTACATACAGTCTGGTACATGCGTGTATCATATTTGCCGTTTACAATACGAAAATTACGGATCGTTTACGAAAAACGTCTATTTTAATCTAGTTATGACGTCACGCATCCTATACCGACGCACCCTTGACATTTTAAATGGATAATTTTCCAAAATATATATTGAAATATTTCGTAGAGAATAAAATATTGTAAGGAAAACATTCTTCAAATGCTTGTAGGTGCCGGTGTAGATGTTTAACGACCTACCGCATTACACCTTCACAATTTAAAATATGAACGTTTAATATGTACAGGCCTACGTAATTTATTGGAATATTCGGTTTTAAAATATGAAAATTTCACTTTCCGAAATAACTTTGGAAACGATAGTTGCACGCACTAAATCATGATAAAAACTTAATTATTGACCATTTTCTCGTAGAAAAAACATTTAATTAACAAAGTTACGAATTTGAAAATAATTTTATTCTAGGTATGAAGTATGAAGCATGTATTTTATAAATATATTTTTCTAAATTAGTTGTAATTGATTTATGTACATATTGATCTAATTTTAGGTTAGATTTTCTTAAAATTGTTTAACTTTATATCTAGAGTCTAGTATACTAGATAATGAACTTCAATGTAGCACAAATTACTATAAAATTATGCTCTTTGATTATTGTAAGTATTAATTCGTAAATAAAATACATATGCAATTTAAATTAAACTTTAAATTTTATTTAGATTTATGAAGTTTTCTAATTAAAATAAAAACGAAAAAATTAATAAACTAAAAACATATGTATTTCTTTCTCTTCACACTGCACTAATCCACCATGTCTTACGAATCTTATTATTTACTATAAAATAAGAAGAAAAAAATATTTTTAATGTACAAGAGCCTTTAAAAAGTAAATAACATTAGGTCAAAAGCTGACCCAAAGGCGCCGTGGCTTCCACAAGAAAAAAATGGACATAAATTAAAAAGCACTACAAATTTCGAATGTAAATTTTTTATTGTATAATTCAAAGGCTTTTGTACATTTGAGACCACCGTACGAGTTGAGAGAACCCGCATTCAAAAAACTTCCATATAGTTTAGTGTGATATTTCACTGATACTTAATTGTTTTCTTTGTCCTCATTACTTACTTGACTTACTCGGACGATGAAGTAAAAGTGACTTCTCTCAACTGAGGCACCAAAATTGGACAGCAGTTTTTCAAACGCATTAACTATAAACTCACACAGTGGTTTCAAAAGCATAAAAATATTTCGGGTGATTACGTAGAAAAGTAGTTTTTTCAGTCATACTCTTCAAAAGACTGATTTTAATTTTGAAATTATTAATACGTTTAACTAATGGCACAATGCAATTTACTTTTTGATTGCCTAATTTAAACCAAGAATTTTATAATTTAACAGTTTTTGGTTGGATTTTGATTGGATTGGACGACATGTGATTTTTAATATATAATTTGGGTTCTAATCCAATACTATTTCTATTATTTTTCAAATAATGTCATTGTAGTATGTCAACTTTCATATATTATGTACCTGAAAATTGTATAATGAATTCAACGAATTAATGCTGGGAACGCCACCAATGTTCAATCCCAACAGAACGTTCCTGTAGTCCTTTTCTGCGTCCCTGATGCTTTGCCTACATAGGAAAAAATCTGGCCTGAAAGACCGGACTACTCGTGAGCCAGATGGCGAAATTACCATCATGCTTACGGTGCATCCTTTTTCCGCGTTTGCAGTCACAGTCAAGTCTTTGATGTCCGCCTGTTCTACGTGTATTTCAAAATCGCCAAAGAAACGCTTGCCTCGGAAGTATCTAGACCTATAAAATATTTTTAACTATAATATATTAAGTAAATCTATATTCATATTGTCTTGAAAGGACATGTTATGATAATTTGTAGATTAGAAGATTCGAAGCTTTTTATAGGTACGATCTACTTTTGAAAAATATAAAATCTTCCCAACTCAACTAGATATCCAATAGTTTCTTATTTAACACTATTCTATATTTTTTAAAAAAAAAATAATAATTTTGATCAATTTTCATGGTCTGTCATACAGTTTTGACAAACTATATGCATCTGTAGATCGTTGATGGACCCTTACCATTCGAAATTCTCGTCGTCGACCACGAGCAGTGTTAATAAACGATCTTTGCTCACTCTCTGCTGCCGTCTTGTAGCCGCAGCATCTGTAACAAAAATAATAATATTAGCGTTATATAATATTCAAAACCGTATGAATCTGTATTTTAAGGAAATCTCTATAAATCATAAATTATAAACTAAATACTCAAATATACGAGTATAATATCACCGTGGATAACTTTTTCGTTATAATTTATAACTAAAATAAAATGTTTCATAGTGGTTTTAGATTTTTATCAGCTTATGGAATTTTTTTTTAATAATTATATTACTTAATTATCTATGGTGGGAAAAGTGAAAAGATTTTTCGTAATTATTATACACTGGACGCAGAATTTATTATTTAGTAGTTTCCATAATATCTTTGTTGGGATGTAGGTGTCAGCACACATTTTTATATATATTTTCTTTTCCATAGTAAATATTTACATTTTATCGTATTTGTTTATATAACATTTTCTGAGTACCTATACTGTTGTAAATATGAAGGTATATTTTTAGAAATAAATAATACAAGTATTGTTTATTTATTAAAAATACTGTGTGTTATATATTTTTAACATAAAAAGTTATCTATAGTTTTTCTTAATTGTACATAAACCTAATAATAATATTAACTGTTTTAATACCTATTTAAATACTTTAATATATATATATGCATTTATTATAAACAATACATTAGTGCTAAGTAAGATATTTTAATACGTTTCAAACAATACATAATAAAAATACAGATATTCAAAAGTTTTTAAATCGTATTTTATTTTAATACAAGTATTGAATTTTTATGGGTCACAATTTATATAATTATTCTATGGTCTAAATATACGAGTAAATATACGTATTTTATTGAATATTATGAATAATACCAATGGAAACCTATTTGTTATTTGTATAATAATTTAATGACGATTGGATTAATTTTATATACCTACATTTAATAAATACGCATTTTGGCCGAAATTTGTAATTGAATTTAATATAATTTTAAATCAATTTAATTAAATTTTATACATATTTGAATTTAATAAATCAAATATAATGCGTACATACGGTTTAAGTATGATTCTAAATGTATCAGCAAACAACAAGGAAATTACTTGTAAACATTTGGGAATTTGTCTCAACTTAATAACATTTATATTATGAATAGGTACAGGCTTAATTGAATAAATTCGTTATACTATAATTCAATATTAAGATATTGAAATAATGTGTAACTTGAAAATCAATTTTGGCGTATACATTCTATTTTCAAAAAACCACTTCCGAAATAAAAATAATTATTTAATATAAATGATTTAATTTTTCAGAAGACTCGGTGGATATACTGTTAAGAAATTTAATATAACAAGGATTATTATTTTTCATCCTCATCCGATTTAATCCACTTCGTACTGTATACTTTTATGCCAAAAATTGAGTATTCGAATTTGAATTTGAATTCTTATTATAATGGAATGTAATTTATTTATATCATTTAGATTAAAGGCATAATAATTATTAAACATTTTTAATTTACTTCTTATAATATTTTTTACGCATTTCACCTCAAGGAACCAAACTAATACAGTTAGGACACATATACAGAATTGAATTATTTTTTTATTTTTATAAGAGACAGAAAGATAGTAAGTAAGAAGAAATATTATAAAGAAGTATAATCCTTTATAGTGTATTATGATATAACTATAAAAAAATATATATATGTATATATAGCTATAAAGGTATATTATATTTTTGAAAAATATGTTCATGGTAGTTTTCTAAGAAGCAAAGCCAAAAAAATTCAAGAGAATAAATATATTTTATAGGCTGCAGGCTGCTGGTTACAATGGATTTATGTATGCATTTTTGAATTGTTCATCGCCATTCCCAAAAACTCCTCCCTAATTTTGGTTTGATTTCTACAATTTAAATAGGTACGTATAAATACATAATGGAATATTATTTTAATAGTTTGTCATAAGTTGTTCGTTTCTTTATACGTCAATTCCAATAATAAAGGACGAAACCTAAGAATTTCGTTGATTTTTGAAACTAATACTTGAGTTTTTAACTAATAAACTCTTTTCATTTTTATCCTATTATCTAATCCCATTAGAATATTGATATATCCTCCTACATTTTGTAAGTCTTGTAAATATAGGCATACCAAAAACTGGCAGTAACAAGATGGATTTAAAACAAAAGGGTAAATGCACCCATTCATTTTCAGACCGTCTATAACGAAACCAAGAAGAATACGTAAAGATACTATAGATATTATAATATATATTCATGTAATTTGCAAGTCGGTCAAGACAAAGGACGTGATCGTTTCTACATATTAAATAATACGCCTATCATAGTTTTAATCCAACTATATATCCCAGTGCAATAATTTACACGGGCTTTCGACAATAGGAAATATTCTGTATTTATTGTGCATAATACCGAGGTTATAATATACACATGCAACTGGACCAAGTATCTACTAAAAAACGAATTTAATATATTATTGTCATTCTTTTATTATAATTATGTAGTGGTTGATATTCAAAATTTAAATACATTAAACATTTTGTTAATTAGTATAATTATAAATTGTAATTAGTTAATAAAAAAAATAGTTTTAGAAATAATGATATACAAGTATAAAAGCAGATTGCACACAAATCATAACACGGATAACATTATAAATATACACGCGAATTTCTAACACATAGCACTGAAGACAAAAAAACCATTTTATTTTGGGTGGATCTTATTTAAAGAACATTGTGTCTATAATTTGATTCGCCTGGTATCCCATTTCAGTGCAATGTAATCCACTGAACTAATATAAATGTACCAAGCATGCCATATTTGTCGTCCGTGACCACAAGAGTTACAAAATGGGATAGAATTAATACTCCTATTTGAAAGAAAACACGGTATTTTATTTTCTTTCGTGAAAACAATGTTGTGACCATTATAATCCCCAACAGCTGTTCCATTCAAACATGGGTAGTGTCAGGGGATAGACACTAAGCCAAAACCTGTAAATCAGTCTCACACGTTTTTGGATCTGATTTTATCATTATTTATACCACAGAATATTCAATAGTTTATATCACAATTGACACTATCACTACTGATTTTCACGCCGTCCTATGCTACCTGTGTAAATTCTTATCAGTGTCCATTCTAATTCTTCTATTCTGTGGTAGTGTTCTGAATATATTTGAAAATACTCATTTTTAAACTATTTAATTCAGTATTTTGAATGCTTTTTATAAGCATTTTATTTTTCAGAAAAAAAAGATTGTTCAGGTTCCAATTAAATTTTTAAAAGACAATGTCCATTACGATTTCGTTAAATTAAAATCTAAAATGGCAATTAAGAATTTAGAATCATTGGAATCCATCAAGCGCACATTGATGAAAGTTTAAAAAACAATTTCATATCTAATACTTAATATTTTCGTCATTGAAATCTAGTGTATACCTATATGAGTTAGGTGTTTAATACATATTAGGTTAACCCCCTTTACCGGGTACCAAATTTATATTTAACAGAGATCTCAATGTTATTGAAACATACTCTTTAAGCATTCCAACGTCCATTGAAACGCGCAGAAGTAAAATTGAAATCATTGCCTTCTAGAATAGAATGGAGTACGGTTTCTGTACAATTATACTATACTAGCTCAGTTTATTCGTCGTATTCGGTCGACTCAAAACCTTTATTTTGCAATCCAGAAAATATACTATATTCACTGTTCACTGTTCACTCACATTTTATGTCGTTACTAATCGAACTGGCCTTTTCCTTGGCCGCGTCCGTCAGAGATTGGACGCGTTGCAGGATCGAGTCTCGCGTCTTGGCCGGGCTGGTCGGCGCACTTATGGTCCGATTGCCCGGTTGCTGTTGGAACTCCAGACGCATGTCAGCAGCTTCAGACGCAGGCGTGGCGGCTTGCGAACGCGACGGTTTCGACGCGTACTGCCGCTGTTGGGCGCGCTGCTGCGACTGATTGCCCGCCGCCGCCGCTGCTGACGAGGGCGGACGGTCGACTGGGGCCATCGACGGGTCGGCATCGTCCGCTTCCGCCGAAAGGTCTCCCGAAGAGAACCTGCACAAAAAAAAAAAAGCCAAGATTTTCGTATATTGGGTCTAATAGTGTCACTGGTGTTACCCACATGCTATTATATTGTCAACACATATACCTATTAGATATGTACCTATTTTACTAAATTAATTTTTTATTTGCAATTTAATTTTTACGTAATAAACGTGTACACGATAAGAGTTCACTGTAGGCAATATAATTTTAATGATTTATATTTATTTTGTGATTAAAAGTATGATGGGGGGCGTCCATCCTATACGTACATATAATTTTCATATTACATATTTACCACTCCGGTAGAACGAAAATCGAAAACTATTTAAATTGAAAACGTCCACGCCTAATTTACAACCCTAGTTAAATATCTGTAATAAATTAAAATGCATTATTGATAGAGAATTTCAGTAAATGTGTAAGATCATACGACGACTATCTATCGTGGATGTATTAAATGTAAATCACACTGGAATTATTATCTCTATACCTGTCTATTATTCTATGTACTTATAACGGCTATCGTTATTTATTACCTTGTCAATTAATATTATAGTGACAGGTGTGTACCATTTGGAATAGGTGTAATAAATGGGGTATTATAACAGCATTGATAGCGTCTCCATCGACCGACTAAAACCGTCTTGTGCCGAAAACCAATACTTATTTCAAAAAAACTCTTACGATATTATACATTTTTTTAGAAAATAAAA
Organism: Pemphigus obesinymphae; assembly: GCA_025469235.1. Taxonomy (NCBI): domain Eukaryota; kingdom Metazoa; phylum Arthropoda; class Insecta; order Hemiptera; family Aphididae; genus Pemphigus; species Pemphigus obesinymphae. Next base: position 29,556 of record JAIPRL010004115.1, on the reverse strand, counting down.
ATACTGGTATTTGTGTGTGTGGCTCAATTATTAATTAGGTTTACAATATTTAATTACAGCTTCAATTTATAATTTTTATTCGACCCGTTTTATTTTCATAAAATAGGGATTATTCGGAAATTATTTGAGATACAATAAAATGTTAGCGTCATTGTCATTATTTTTTTATATTGCTACTACAATATTAAAAAATAATCAGTGGTTTCAATTTGAAAATCAAAAGTTGATATCTGTGTTTCATAGTCTCATAATCACATAAAGTATACATAAGTAACAAAAGGGCGTACATTTCACCACTACCCGACGAGTAAAGTTCTTCCACTTCCTATCGACCGATGATTTTTTATTTTAATATACTATTTTAAATACAAATAATTACTATTATTAAGAATAGTCTTCTTCTCCTTCGCTTTCACTCCCAACTATTCGAGGTCAGATATTATTAATAATAATAATAATATAATTATAGTATAAACATTTTGCCTAAGCAAAAACAAAAAGCAAACATTATACCAAACAATGTGTTTTATCATTTTTAATTTTTCAAAGATTATCAACTGCATATACTTGATAGTACTTATATGCGATTAAAACTCTACGTCACTTGCAGACTAACCTTAGGTATAGTAGGATCTCATTTATGTTGACTAAAATTTTTTAATAAATATATTAATAGGGTTTACATTTTGTATGTTAGTTCACCTCTTTTGTAAGTATGAAATAATTCAGGAGAGTTTACACATGGCCTTTTTTTAAACACAATGATGACCCGAAACATTTTGGGTACAATACAATCATGAAAATTTATTGCACAGTAAGAACCTGCACAAAAGTCCAGTGGTCATTGACAAAACAGATATACACTAAATAGTTTAATGAGGAATTACCATAAAAGCTCTCAGATTTTAACGATAAAACTTATTGTACACGATCTTAGACATTGTTTTACGAATGTCACCGACTTTAAAAATCTTGATAGTCTATTTTTTTTCTGATCTACGTAAGGTTTTGATTTATTTTAAAATTAATTTTTTTATAGCTGGTGTAAATTAAATATTTTAAAAGAATGCCACAATGAACTATGAAAAAACATATACAGGACATGTTTTTTGGTAAACTTTTAATTAATACAATACACATATAAACTGAAATTTTTTCATCGATAAATATATACTTAACACAAAATATTTTGCATAAATTACCTTAAATCCTGATTTAAATCAGAGGCTTTCATTCTATAGAGAAAGAATGTTAAAATATACTAACTAGACTCAAAAATATCAATGAAAGTTAATGTGGACTGCAAAAAATATGAGATTTTTTTCGTTAATTTAAGACAGTTATATTTATTATAAATTCGTTAATGGTTTTGTTGATGCATAATTTCACTAAAACTGACCATATTATAATATACAAAAACAATAAATCTTCCAGATACAGATAATTAAAGTTCGTCTATTGTATCATCGTTCTTAGGGTAGTGTGTACTCGTAAATTATATGCGTATTATTATTATTTTAAATTTTAAAGAAAATATAAATCATTGCATTCGAAAGAAATTTATGATTGGTGTTAACTTTAATATAATTGAAAATTTTAAAAATATTTGACCATAATAACTTTGTTATTTTGTCACTTTCCCTACATTCTTAAAATAATTCAGTTATCTTTAAAAGTAATTTTTCCCTATGATTAATAAAATGACTGGGAAAATCAAAAAATTACCTCTATAAAGTAGCAACTATTACAAATTAAATAAAAACAAAAAAAATATTTATTTAAACTCTTGCTTAATTTATTCTACTCGAAAAAATGTATACTATGCACTCATAAAAAAAACAAAAAAACTTATATAACGAATAAATTCCTCGCTTTTTCCCAAAAACAAAATTTAAACTATTTTTTTCCCCCCAATAATTTATTTCATTTCTTCTTTATCACCAAATTCCTAATATTTCAGAAGAAATCTCATTGGAAAAGGACATTTTTAATTACATGTTGTTATTAATATAACACTGGACCAATATTTAATATTCCAAACTAGTAGTAGTAGACTTATTTTAATTTATTAGTAAGAAAAGTAAAGTAGCTTTATTATTTAATTTTTTGATAAAGAAAATTAAATAGTTATAAGAAAGAAATTTTGAAATTAAAATCCAGACTTAATTTAACTCTTCAATGCGTCTGGAGCCATACAAAAGTTTCTGTCCCGCAAGTTAGACATGCTTGATATAGAAAATATATATGTAAGTGCTCATAATTTTAAGAAATTTTTATTTTTCCCTCGTTTTATCGAGTATGTACTAGTAAAACAAATTATTTTAAATATAACTTAAAATAATAGGTATCAAAAATTATTTAAAGTTTTGTTTTGACCCACTTAAAATTATAAAGTTACAGCCGATACAAAGCTTTTATTAAAAATTATGAAATGCGATTCCTATATCTACATAAATAGTGTTAAAAAAGTGACAATTGTGGTTAAAAAAATTATTTGACGACAAGTATTAGATATATAAGCATTATAAAATCTTCTTGGATCCTGTGAAAAAGATTCTGTGGAGAAATATAAAATAAACTAATAAATTAAATAAAACTAACATATATAATAATAAGCAGTGCATTAATTAAAAAGTAATAAAATGATAAAATCTCAATATATCTATAGTACTATAATACTCTATTATACTGTCTCAGACCATATACATTTAATATCTAGATTCATACGACTGAGTAATTTCCGGATCTATTGTCTAGTCAGTCTGGAGCCTCGTGTTATTTTATTCTCGTAAGTTCTAAGGCGTTGATATAGTATAATACGTCACAAAAGTATCAGTAATAGCTTTTATAGTGATATGTATCTGTGTGAAATTGCATTTACAATTCTCGATACACATTCTACATTTACCATTTCTAACGTTGTCGCCATCAGTAAAATCTTAAATCACAATTAATTAGAACAAAAACTCATTTTATTTTCAGTATGTAGACTTTAATGAACCAACCATGGGAATTTTGAGAATATATACAAATCTGGTTTTTTTTTCTTGGTTTTAAATGAGGGTTAATATAAAAAACATTTTTATAAGAAGATGGTAAAAATATTGCACTATCCTAGATTAAATAATTGTTGACAGATCTCATTAATAATTCTCGTAACAATGAATATTAATAGATTATTAGTTGCTCCCTATTCGAAGATCAAAATTGCCAATAAGCACGTTGTATACTCATTACATTAAATCACACTAATCTCACTTATTCTTACCACCTGAACGCTTTATTTATACTATAGAACATAGTAAAATAGTATGTAATTAATATTTCACGTAATTCTGGCAAAGTTCAGTGTGACAACAGAGAGTAAATTAAAATATTTGACGATTGAATAATTCAATACTATATCACGAAATCCACTTAAATATATTGATCGTTATTTTCTGCTTATAGGTTACACTGAAGTTTGCTTTACCAATTGCTTTGAGAATAATAATACTACAGCTCCTGATTTATATGGAAGATAATGGTGTCGAATTATTTCTCAAATCTACATAGAATTCTACGGCGTAAATCATGAATTAAGCTTGATTGATTTATAAATACGTTCTGTTTTTCAATAAGAATTATTATTCATAATATATTATATTTATATTATGAATAGTATTTTATTAAACGTCAATAACATTACATTTTCAAAGTTAATAATAAAAAAATTAAACAAATTTAATCAAAAAAAAAATTAATATATACATTTATAATTCTTTAAAATATTTCTCAGGGTTAAAAACTTTTTACGCGTGAGTCTCCGACCATTCAGCTAGGTACATATTTGTTAGCTTGTGAGAAATTCAGTAACTTCTGCTAAAACCATTATTTAATGTTTAATGTGCCTTTATCGGACTAAATTAATAATATTTCTAAATCAAATAATTTTTAACATGATTTTCATTTAAAAAATGCTCTCTTGATCAATTTAATGATGACATGAAAGAACCCTTACATTCTTTGCTATCCAAAAATAAATATATTACATTATTTATATAATAAATTATATTATAAATAATGTAAGTAAATCGGTTAAAAAAATATGTCTAACGTTTTATAAAATTGTAAAAACAAATGTCTCTTAATAGACTTTTAAAAATTACTGTTATTGTGGAATTTTTAAATTAATTTGGTAAAATTGATAAAATAATGAATGCAGATGGAATATATTTATGTATTTACTAAAATGTAAAATATGGCGTTTTTCTCAATTGAACCGGAAATGTATTTTAATGACGTTGAACTCGGAAAACATCGACTTTACATTTAACGGACGATTTAATCTCATTTTTAACAAAACACACATATACATTAAGTATCGTACATTATTCTTTAGTATTACGGTGTTGGTTGTAACTTTTACAATTTAATATTATGGATATTATATAGCATTGTCAATAATGTGCTTCTCATACAATAGATAAATATATATTATTATATATATCCATATTCCTTTTTCACAGAGAATATTGACGGTTTATAACTTTGGTATACATTTTCTAATATTAGATATTCTTGGAATAATATTACCAAAAAAGTCATGTATACAGAGCATTTAAAATGTTTAACAAGAAAACACATTGTACAACATAACCGGTACACTGCAAGTATAAACCCGAATTACAAAGTTAAGAATTTTTATTTTATAATAACGTTATACGTATTTTAAACCATCACTATCTACCTTTGATATAACCTCTAGAAAGATTTTCTTCCGTATTTACATTTTTACTAAGGGAAATTGTAGAGAACAAGTTCAAAATTTCTTATGGTGACTGTGGTATAGTGGTTTAATAGTAATAGTATGCGGTGAGATTAGTGGTTGGAAAATGTGGTATGAAATGTATTTAATGGTATTAGAAGCTTACAATACACGGTGAGTTATAATATTTTGCCACTATAGGTACTTCAAGATATAATGCAATAATTATTCATAAATAAACCTGCTAGAATTTAAAATCTAAACATAAAAGTAGGTATATATAACATGCTGTCAAAATGGTAAAAAAAATATCCTTTGTTAATACCCTTTTAACATTTGCCTTTCTTCAACAGTTTCCGCCCAGAACCATAATAGAACTCGTAACACTTTGGTAAATACCACACTGTGTTCCCTTAACTCAAATATTTATCATACTTGAGCTTTATATCTGTTTATTCATATTATGTTTACTAATATAACGTATGTATATAATAACAATGTAAATTTGTTTCATAATTTTAACAGTAATTATAATTAATAGTAATGGAAATTCGAAAAATTTCTTCGTCAAGTTTATAAACGTTTAATAAATACCTAGATTTTATACATTTGTATATACATAAATACATTATAAATATATTATATAGTACATGTATGTATACACCTCAATACGTGAATTTAAGTTGTTAAACAGACGGACGTGCATTCGTAAAGTTGGTCATTAAAGTATAATATGTGAGCTTACACTAACCAACGAAATCTGGTGTGAATAGTTTTAACTGTTTTTAATAGTCTACATAAATATCGACGAAAAAATTTCCACTAAATTATGTAAAAATAAATAAAAACTAGCTAAAATATTGAACCAAAAAATAAAGGTTTATAACGTTTAATTAAAAATGGGTTTGACATTTTTATAAACAAATGTATGTTAATCCTCATAACATGTTCGTTCTAACTTTCATAATAGCTTATTGAACCTTAGTATAATAAAATGTTTAGTAGTTGTATACTATATTTTTTTCAATATTTTTAATATAAGTTTTAAAATCACGGAAATATTACTCGTTGTATATTAAAGTTTAAATAAAAATTAATTATGATGAGTGTAAAGACGAATCTTACAAAAACCGATTAAATATTCATTATTACGTTATTTTACTTATAATAATAACTAAATTTTTTTTTAGATTACTAGTATAAAATTATACATATAACTTTATTAATATTTTCATAATAATTGTATAATATTTTAATTAAAAAAAATATAATGAATACTTTCTTGTCAAAAAATAACCGTATTTATGAATCTCTATAGGTACGACTAATTGCATTTATATTAATCAAATCGTAACAAAAATGTAATGAAAAAATAAAAATAAAAAATATTATGCTTTATGCATATTATCTTTAGTAAAGTTTAGAACTTATACAAAATTATACAAATTATGAACCTCGATTAAACAATTGTAGGGTCTGACCAAAATTATTAATTGCACTTATTAATAAATCTTGAAATGAAGAGAAAAGATTTAAATAAAAAATCCATCCAATCAGTATAAATTAATTTTGGGACTACATATATTTTAATTTTCAAACTAAAATCCAATTAGTTAGAATTTGTTTGAAATAAGGGTGTAACCATTAATCGCAACAGCCGAAATTGTAGCAAATTCACAATAAACTACACACTCAAAAAATGTGTAAAATAGAAATATTAAGCTTATACTACCATTAAACTCATTTAACCTTAACTTAAATACGAATAAATACGAAAAATTAATAAAAAAGAAAGCACAAGCCAATTATTTCAATTTCACCATTTCACTAATAATATTAAATTTAAACAACTACCTAACAGAAATGTATTGGAGTCGCATTAATTTCGACAATATTTCATCATGCTTTTAGGTTTTGGTCATTCATGGATAATGATGATTATTTATTACTTATGATATTATATGATAAATTATTCAAAAATGTATATTGTGATTTTATCTAAAACCTATTATGCAATAAGGACAAAAAACATTTGTTTTCGTAATTTCACTATTTTTTCAAAAAAAAATTGATATTTTAAATAAAAATGAAAACGCATACTAAATTTTCTGTGTTATTTGATAAGTAAATAACGGGATATAAGAAGATTAACTCTATTTCCCAGTGCCCGTCCCCAAATCAAACACTGTATATAGGAATATAAAGTTATAGCACTCCTAAAATTTTTATTTTATGAATTTTCCTATATTAAAAAAACATTAAATTTAATTTATAACTGTATATTTGTCATTTAATTTATAGTATCAAGTAACAAATTATTATTTTGTCCACTTATACAGAGAACTTTCATTATTTTTAATATTCTAATAATATTCAAATAACTTGGTACAATGAATGTATTTCAAAATAAACGTAAGAATCACACGATTATACACATATTTAAATGTATGTTAAAAACTGAACAAAATTAGTTACTAAACCAAAAAAAAAAATTATCCAAATATAATAAGTAATATTATATAGGTTGATCTATCTATCTTTCAGCCTTTAAATATTGTGGTATTTGATAGTGTATTGTTATTGTTGTAGATTTGAAAGCAAAGATAAATTATTGAATTCAAAAAATGGTTCTGGTTAAAGTTCAGTATAATATTATTTTTTAATTTATATATGTAATGATATTCTGTTATTTTTGGTAAGTTTTATTTATGATTAAGAAAACTACCTCTTAAAGTATCAACTTAATTGATTTGCTACTAGGAAGCTCTCTACCTAAAAATGCATATTTGACTACATCTACAATATACACGATAAAGATGTATACCTATATATACCTATGTATAACTATATATATACAATATACAGTTGAAAAATAGTAAAAAGGTTTTGAAAATTTTGTTACGTCCATACAATGTTAAAGTTAATATTTAGTGTACATTTCAAAGATTCTGGTATAATTATTTACCAATTTATTACATAATTCAGTCACATCAAATATTAATAAAAAAAATTACCTCTTAAAGTTGATTTAATTTTACATCAGAAACTTATAATATAAAACTTATATTTGACTGCTTCTACCGATAGTCCATTCATATGCATACTGGTATATATAATATAACGCATTAATGTAAATATAGCTAATATATTTCTCCGTCCAATTCGCTCAAAATCGAAAATTATGAAGACAATATTAAATATTAATATAATCGATCTATATACTGTATGACACAAATATTAAAAACCTTACCTTCGTTTCAGATAATTAACATTGGTGGTGAACGACTGTTTGAACGTTGAGAATGGAATTTTGACTGATTTACTCGGACACGGATTTAGAAATAACGAGAGCTAAGACGGCTCCCGTAAGTACACTGAAATCGAACGACGAAAACAATAAAATAAAATTGAATAAACGAAAAAATAATGACAACAAATACTATTTATGCAATAATAATTACGGAATTTACCTTGTGTGTTTTCGAGGGTTGGGGACGTGCAAAATTGCCGTACAAAAAGGCGTCGACTGTGCTTTCACACGCGTTTTGCACTCTGTAGGCGGTGGCAGACGATCGATAGGTCCTCCTCCCCCCCGACCACGATACGACGCCCGCCTCTCTATCGGGCGTGTGGCTCTGCGCTCTCTGATGGTCGTTTTTCGAACCAAATGGCTCTAGTCCAATGCGGGGGATATGGCCGGCAGTGTACTTTAGTGGTCCCGGGACGCGTTGGCGAGAGGGCGACTTCGGAAAATCCATACATCCACGGGCGAATAGTACAATATAATTTATATAATATATTTTAAAAGAAAAATATACACCAAAGACTGCGTGTTGGTATACATATTATGTAAATTACCCGATTACTAGGACCAGGATCCTTAATAAGCCCAGAAATATTTAAATATACATTTATAAACTAAAAACTGCACACTTGAAAAAATATCATTTTTCTATTTTTCATGAATATAAATTAAACATAATATATATTTTATATGGTAGGGATGGATGCACTTTGCTCGTTGGGTTGGATATCGGTGGTGGATTTATTGATTTTGAAAGCAACGATAAATCAATATTCTTTCGACAAAACGTTTTTGATAGTACCTTCGGTGTATATAACATGTGTCGATAAAAACTAAAATTATGTTTTTATGACGAAAAACTTTAAAATGGAAAACTGCTAAAAATAGCTTGAAATTTAACAAAGAATTTTTAAATTGTTTACGTGGATTATGTACTTATATACGTTTTTAGTGAAAATTTTAAGTCTGTAGGCCCATTTTATTTTCGATATTTTTATTTCCCTTTGTAGTTGAAAACATCCTTCCTCTGTGTCTGCTCCTGTCATAAGGTCGTCCATGTAAAAATCATATTGTATGGCCTTGGACGCCTCGGGATTCTGGGCTTGTGTCTCTTCTTCTAGGACAGCTAAACTTAAAAGTTTAATGAGTAGGTATTATAAAAAATTTATCAATAATTATAAAGTTTTAACTATAAAATATTATCAATAATAATTTTAAAAGTAAATTAATTTTGGACCATTTTTATTATTGATAAAATAAAATGAAAAAAATACGTAGATACATCCAATAGATATTGTTGAAAATTTTAGATTTCATATCTAGGTATATTTCTTTCATTATTTATTTAAAGATAAAAAAAATGTCCAAAAAATGAAATAAATATTTAGAAGTTCGTTAATACAATGGTGTGTATGCAACACATTTGTAGCTTGGAAAGCATCATATTAAACAGTCCAAAAAAAAAAAAAAGATACAAGTGCATTGAAGTCTAAGCTATAGGTTAATAGTCAATACAAATGTTCTAATAATTAGTTTGAAATTTGAATCTAATTAAACAAATAAGTATTTAGCTATTTATTATTATTTTTTTAAATATTAAAGTGTATAATATTAATTTGTATAAAATATTATAGCACAACGTTTAATCAAAGGATATTTATCAAAATTGGATATTGAAAATCAACCTATTTTCTATTTAATTTTTCCATCATAAAATATCATATTAAACATAATTTAATTATGTTTAGTTCAAAAAATAAAAATATATGCCATATGCATAGAAATATTGTTTTTATTTAAAATTACAGTGGTTTCGATTTTAAAATCTATACACTTTTAACGAATAATGAAAAATATATCGAAAACAATATTTTGTGTAATACGTATATTAAGTTGAAAATAAAATCGAAGAATACTTTATATCTGGAAAATAAAAAAATAATAACGGGAAAATATTTCTCTGAGAATAATATAAAATACTTCAATTCTAAAATCTTAAACTATAATATAATATAATTTATAAGTATTTATACTTTTTCAGTATTCCAATATATTTACACTCCTCTATAAATAGAAAAAAAAAATATTTATTTTTAATAAATAATTTTAATATTAAATAAATATTTTACAAGTACTTATATTCTTTATAATTTGCATTTCAATTTTCATTTTCCGTTAAATTGTTTTCAACTATTTTACATTAAATTTCGATTATATTTAAAAAATATTTTTTTAATAAATTATTTTCTAAATTTGTAGGTATGTCAAAAGATATTTTATTCCAACAAATTATAATATGTGTTCCAACTTACAGGTATCTTAATTTGTGATTACAACTAATATCTACGATTATTAAACTATCCTTATATTGATACTGAAATCTCGAATTTATATTTAAATTTCGTTAATATAATATTTTTGGTATTAGATATTTTAATTTAGATTTATATAGGTACTACGGGAACTCGACAGTATTTTGATTTCTCGTATTATTGGATGTATTGATGTTGGTATTATGTTGGATACTTTGATAGTAATCGGGTTTATTGGGAGGTTCAAAGCCTGATTTAAGTCTATCGATAATAAAATGCATTTTCTAAGCGCCTTACCTATATATTATACTTGGGTGTATGCGTGCACACGTATATACAAAAAACTTTCTAACAGTAAATATTGATCTAGTTTGAATTCACGACCTTGTTACTCATTTTAGAAACAAATTTAAAAAAAAAATAAGCCTTGTTTTTGTTCGTTATAACTTCATATAACATATAACTTATAAGAATAAATACAAATAGAGTATAAAAATGGTTATTGTTTGAATGAATCTGATATTTATACTTGAAAATGTATGGTCTACTTGTATTTAAAAACTATAAAAAACTTAACGTCTAAATTAAAAATTCATCCCACCCAACAGTAATATAGCAGAAAATTTTTTTTTAGCTATATCATCACTCATCTAGAATTTCAAGTTTGGTGGAAAATTTTTAGAATTTGTTGAATTTTGAATGAAAAAAATATACTCTATAATTAAAATTACAAAATTAGTCCAACGATAACCAATAAATTATTGTACTGTTAAAGTACAAATTCACCTAGCATACAAGGTTAATTTACATTAACTTTAAATATTATCCAACAATAAATAGTTTGCTGACATATTGATATAATTAAGCACAGATAGAAGACTCCCAATCTCCCAACAACAATACATTTTTCACATACAGTATGTATATACAACTCTCTATTTAACCAAGAACACAAAATTAGCAATTTTATACAATAGTACTCTAGTGTTGATAAAAATAACTAAATCATAATATATTAAAATAATATATCAATAATTTTAAAGTTTTTTAAAAATAAAAATAATACTATATGTTAAATATACCACTACTAGTGACCTCTATAAATGTTTACCACAAATTACATAGGTAACAATTTTGCTAAAAACTTCCTTGAAATTATTTTTTCGTCTTTTTGAAATGTATTTATATTCAATTAGAAATGCGCCATATTTCCCTTCTTGGAAAGAAATTATAGAAAGATAATCTTATCTCTTTGAAGATAGAAAACGTAAATTACTTATAGAAGAATATTTGCCCCAGATATTTTTTAAGTTAATAATCGTTACATTTATTAATAATATTTAATATAGTTGGATAAGAACTTAAGTCATTCCTAATTATAAGTATTGACTTATTGTTAATGGGACCACCGAGAGGGATACGAAATTAATGAAATTGTTTAATGACTATGCATCACGTCTCCTTTTTATTGTACAAACTGTCGATACATATACCTAATCTTATCCAGTTGAAGAGCTGTCAATTGGCTTTTTCATACTACACTAACTGACATTTTGACCAAGTTGTTAGACTGAGTTTTTTAATTTATTTCAATTATGTCTTAGAAACTATGACCTGCGTTTACTCTAACTCAAATACAATCTAACACAATTTAGGAACGACGATAAAAATTATTATTATTAAACAAAATATTAATATAAATTTTAAAATATAAAATATGCACTTTCACCTGAGTAATCCTTAGTTTGGAGGATAGTTATTAAAGGTAGGTATTTAATTAACAGGTGCAGCGGAGTACGAATTCCAGCTAGTTGATTGAAATTATTATTTTTAGATGTTTCTATTTGACTGCCGTATATAGATGTCTTCACTCGACTAGCGTTTTTAGATGTTATTACACGACTTATTAATATTATGAAAATACAAACGTATCTCGTATTCTGTACTCCTGTGTTCCTACTTATGTAAACACCTCGAGAGAGACATAAAGTGACGTTTCGGTGAAATTGTATCGTTACAATTAATTCTCGAAAAACTAAAATAATAAAGCCAGGGAAGCACTTTGTACGTCGCGTAAGGTATATGTGTAGGTAGAGGATGTTGATCAACCTTCTCTTCAAATATCAGATAGGATAATACGGTATTATTATTTTAGATTATAAATCATTTAACTCTGTAAAAAAAAAAAAACAAAGTAAATTATAGAATTAATTCGGTATCAAAAAACCTCTTTTTGAAAAGTATTTTTAATATATTTTACTAACTGTCATATCCAGATTCATCCGAGATTTAAATTTATATTTCTCCTTAAATGCACTATGACAAATAATTATATTATTTCTCTTCTCTCCGCCCGATCTAACAACTGTTTTAACTAATTGGGGTCCACGAACCTAGTTCTCAATGTCCACAGAACTCGATCTCCTGCAACTTTCTCACTTAACCTACACACCTCATATTATTTTCTATATTACATCCACCCATCTATTTGTTGGTCTTCCTCTTTCCCTTTTTTCTTCAAACTATATTCCCTTACTACTCTTACCCTCTTATTGCATGTTTTTCTTCCCTTAAACAAGCCCTAGCTAGCTCAATACTCCCTCGTTGTATGTGCATTTTGTTCCTTTTGTTACACAAAGTACCTTATACTTCTCTCTACTTAATTCATCCACACTTTATCCTATATTATATATCTTTCTCAAAGTCACCAATATTCTATAGAACAAATCCTGAATACTTTCTTACCTCGCTCACTACATTCCCACTAAAAGACATTACTTGCCTTTCCCTTTTAAAATCTGTATTCCCTTTATCCAAAATCATACTCTAAATATTTACACCTCTACCAGCATCCTAGTACTCATCCTTAAGGCTCTTACCAGCTAACACTATATCACACTAAACATTATAATGCAAACAACATTCACCATGGTAATTGTAAATGTATATCTTGAAAGTAGAGTTATGATAAATTATATACAATATTTTATATGGAAAATGTTAAGTTCTAAAATTAAGGTGAAATCATTTTTAGGTTAGGAGCTATACGGCTATGCCCAATTTTATACTATAAAAATTATAAGTAGTATTAGTATAAGTATTAAAGTATAATACACATAATTTTAGGCTCTGCAGATATACATACTTGTGTGTACGGAGATAGTGTATGTGTGCAGGCAGGGTGATGACTTTGTCAAAAAAATAAAATTCGGTCAATAATTATATATAAACGAGAATATACTCGTATATATACATATAAGTTATTTTATATTATATATATATACATGTGTAAATGTGCACTAAAAAATGGATACCGGGGAAACGGTTGTTTCGTGTCCAACGGATTCCCCGAGGTACATGATTTGCAACCGGAGACGACAAGAATGAAAAAAATCGAAAAAAGTGATTTGTTCACCACATTGACCTATTTTTGTTTCAATCGGTGTCGTTTGACGTATATGGAATACGTAAACATTTAACATTTATTTCTTGTTTTTCTCAAAATCGTTTCGACTTACACAGAATATATTATAATATAGAATAGAAACTTCAACGTAGAGTATTGAACTTATTTTTGCGTGCACGTACCTATATGATACTTCGATGTTATCGGTGTGTATAATACGCGCGAGTAAACATTTACACGAGGAAATTATATTTTTTCATCATCTACCGAAGTTCATAGGTATAAAAAAAATATGACGAAATAACTTTTTCATTTATGTACTTTTATTTTCACATTTATCTGTCCATCTGTCAAGTATATTATTGTATTATTAGGTATACTTGCTTTTTATGTCAACGCGAAATTTCATATTTCGAAATTTAAATACAAATAGTGTTTTTTTTTTTTTTTTTTTACGAATTTCTAACGTTTTAGAGATCAAGGCAAAAAACAACTAAAACCCCACATTTTTATTATTCAATTTGTTCGTATACATAAATACAACAATAAACTTCTAGAATGACCTCATAGTATTGAATGTAAACAAAATCCATATTGGGTTTTATGAAAAGTAGCTATTTCATTTAGTTTTAAATGTACCTATTGTAAAACAAAAACATGACGAAATATATGGGACCATAAAACCCCAATTTGGATACTACAATATTTTTTCGAAAATTTCGTAGTGTCATGACGGTGTCTGAAAATTACAAAATTTCGTATGACATTTCAAAATAGAGATTTTAGCTGAAACAATAATTAATGTGATGGAAACATACATTTTTTATAAAAAAAAAAACAATTTAAGTCAATTATATCTATATAATATTTCCTTAAATCATTATATTAATGCGTGATAGCGAAGTCTGGACTTCAAAAAAATATTTGACAAAGTTTTTGGGATCAGTCAATCTCATTATGTATTTTATTTAAAAAAAAATATAAAACAAAAACATATACCTTCTATATGAGTTGTATTAAAAGTTTTAAATTCATTAAACGCCAAATAGGTTTTTAATTACAAAACCAATGACGGATTCGTAACCGAATATACTCGTATTTCCACGTTTAGCACAATTTATATAAGAATAAGTAAAGAATAAGTATAATAATGAAAATATAGAAAAGTTGAATAAATAATATTTATTTATTATTATATTTTTGATCCGTATATATTCCTACCCATTACATAACCATTTTTTTGTATGTAATAACAATTTTGAGGTTAATAACTAAGTAGACAACATTTAAAATACATTTATAATTTCAATATGAATAAATTAATTAAACACTGTCAAAAATATTATTATATTCTCCTAAATTATCCGGTTTCTTATCAAAGTAAATAATATTTTTAATGTTAAAATATCCATTCAAGTAGTGTTTAGTAGAAATCAATTAGGAAGTCTCGGATGATTGCGATTGGAAACTACCAAATAGTGACATTTTTGATATATTTAAAATTTGAATCATTTTAAATTCACAAAAATTACACCTTCACAAATTTATTAGAAAACACGTATAACAAAATGTGTGATCCGGCCAAATGTTAAATATTAGGATCACAATATGGTCATTTTTTGCGACTAATTTTTTATAGTAATTAACTAAACTAATTAGTTGGTTGATAATATTTATCAATTACTTATAGTATTTTTTTAAAGGCTAATAAACTTATAGGGACCAGATACTTCCCGAATGGTATTTTATCTTAGACTCGTATATTAAAGTGTTTGATGTTTAAAAAAAATTACAAGCTTTTTTGATCGAATTACTTCGACGTGTGTAAATTTTATTGCTTATAACAAAGTTTATAACTCGAAATTGATTCATGCTCACAAGGATAAAAAAAATGGGCTTATAAAAAGATTTTTAGAGAAAAGTGGTAAAATTAATATTTTGAGCTATAATTTTATTTTATCTATACAAACTTTAAAGTTTTATACCACCATACGATAACGACAATAGTGGTTTTATATGTGTTCATCTACACAAACTTTGTGCTTTTATGGTTAATATCATTTATTTTTCAGAATATTGTAAAATTACATTTTATAAGGCAAGTAAAAATACAAAGAAACTTATATAGCATTTCGAAAAACAGAAAATATAATGGAAAAACTACTTTTTTATTTTTACTTGTGAAAAGAGTTTTAATCGCCATATACGAGTACATATATAACAACTTAAATTTAATTTCCATTCTAAACATTCCAATAGATTTTCACTTTGATTTAAATATACCTTATTCGTTAAAATATTGAGATTATTATAATCCGTATTATTATGATAGTTATTATTAAGTTAAGTAGGTATAGGTAATATTACTATTTCCTCACATGATAACATACGATTGTAGGTTAATTTTATAATATAAGTACCTACGCAAGTAGGTACTTTAAATGAACGATTCTCTAGTATGTTGTAACCTGCACTTTGAGTGGTATAAGACTCCTAAATTAAGGTTTTTGAGAATTCCTATTAATCGATATTGAATTCAACTAACATCTTATTGAAATTTAAATATTGTTTTAGTATACGTTTACACTTATATATATATATATATATCTTATATATATATATTATGTACTCATATGTAGTAATACACTAAAGTATATGTAAAATTATATTTAAAATAAATTACATTTTATATCAAATACATCAAAGAAGATAAACATTTTTTAAAAAAAAACCAAATACGAAAAGGATAATATAATACCATTTAACACACGGACAATTTATATATTTTATAGTTGAGCAACAAATTAAAATGTTTAATTTATATTATAATAGTCAAATATATTAACATTAAGAGAAAAAATAAAAATAAGTTTTAATTTAAAATATAAAAAAAAAAAATTATATTTGTATACAGGTTTAATAGCAACATTTTTACTGTATAATATATACTCTTTTATGATGTCAAATTTCTGTAAACATTTTTTTCGGTTCCTAATTACAAAGGAATAATTATTTAAATGCATATTTTTGATTCACTTTTTTTTTTTAGTTTTTCCTTATGCGTTAATCTAAAAATAATCTCTTCAAAGTACTATCTAAATCATATTTTCAACCAGAAAATAGATACTTACGTAACAATTAAATAAAGTCTTCTGATCAAAAAAAGGTTTGAATGAAATAAAGTAAATGAAACTAAATCCAAGAATCCCATCGCTCCGCTCAGAATCTAAACCAAACAAAAACGCTATGATTTATGAAATCGGTTGTATAGTATAATATAATTATGTAATTTATATATTATAGTATTTTCCGATAATTCGTATATCTATAGAAAATATAGAAACCTTAGAAACGGTATATTTCGCCAGTTTAAAATACATTTTATGTCGCATAATATTATCATTTTCAAATCAATTACATTTCGTTAAAAAAAATTTCGAATTTTTTCAGTACACTACTATTATAATAATTAAGTACCTATTATTATTGTTTGTTGAACGTCTTTCGCCGAATGACATCATACAATTCCGACGGTTGCTAATTACGCATCATGTAATTTATACGTTTAAACATTTGTCAGTTTCCATATATATATATATATATATACCACCTATATGTATACTTGTAATTTCGTTTTTATACCTATTGGTCAATCAATCGTTTAAAATTAACTTATTTAAAACGATTTCTATCCGAAACATATACATTTTGACGTATCGTCATTTGAATTAAAATTAAACGATCTTTGTTTTAAAAATGTTATCGCCCGAAACGCGATCCGAGTATTAGAATGTATATTTAATAGTGTAATTTATTGTTTTACAATATGGAATTATATCCTGAAATTACACATTTTACGATTTGATAACATCAATCAGTTTTTTTTTTTATAATTTTTGACACAATTAATGATTATATACTATTTATTTATCCTATTGGTATATATATGTATAGATTTAAAATGATCGTATAGGTATTAATTTTAATCACAAGCTTTACACATTTAAAATGTATGTAAATCAATTAAATACGGAAAAAATTATATAATTTAATATTATTGTACCAGGTGCTTATACAATGATATTTTAATTAAAAGACTTGATCAAATATGTTTTTATTAATATCTGTTTGTTTGTTATCTTTAAAAAAAGTATACTAAAAACGTTTTATATCCACAAACAAATTAATTCAATTGTACATTTTAGGTGTTATATTATTACGTATTAAAAGCCATTCGATTGTATTTTAAATATTTATATTACAGTTAATATTTTTTTTATAGGAATATATATTATAATATAGTGTGTAACAAAATAATATTATTGTCAATTTATTAAATTTATTTCGTACACACAATAAAATAGAATCGTAATAATAGATTTTTCTTATATACAAATATGAAGTGGGTAAGTATGGTTTGTTTGTGTAATTCTGCGTTAAAACGCTCTCGAATTACAAATAAAATGAATTTTCGTGACATGTCGATATTACACTGTAAAAATAAAAATCGAACCGTTGTGACGTCTGAAGGAATATCCAAAGCAACTATAATAATATTAGTGGGTTGGCAAAAAGTTTGACCGAAACCCGGTCCACGGCACACAACAGATGTGGCTTATTCTCACGATCATGACAAAAATCATGAATGGTTTGATCCCAAAAAAACTGTCAATTATTTAATGCAATGCGGTACACTTGCATAATATAACTATACAAACTAATGCAGAAAGTAGAGGTATTTTGAAAATTCTATCACTGAATCAACAATTATCGTCGTTAATTTCCCCGATTTCGTAACTTTATAAGTTATACATTTTTGCGGATACTAACTATGTATAGAGATATTAGTAAAATAGTGGTATAAAATATTTTCGTACAAGATATTTTAATCGAATGTCTGAAGACTAAGACCGCGAAGGACCGATGGCTGTGACAGTTGAATTTTATTATAGAGTAGAACACGATTGAGTTAATAATATTAAATTTCCAAGTTTCCCAAATGTACGTCAAACTGACAATTTCATTACATAAAGACCATTACATCAACAGTGGACAAAGTTATAATGTATTCATGTATTGTATGTTATTTTATCCATAAATATAATGATACATCATACCTACAAGAATCTACAATTAAAAAATATATAATAAATTACACTGAAAGTTTTAATTATTAAATTTACCATTTTTTTAAAAATGTCTTTCAACCAAATATATATTGTGATTTAAAAATAATATATTATATTAAAATTAAATTTTATTTTATTTTTTTAACGTTTAAATTACAATGCATTTTGTAAATTACTATTGTTCATAAATATTGTTTATAGAAATATTGTGGAATGTTTCTGAAAAAATTTTACTATTTACTATAGTATAAATATATTTATTTCGTCAAAATATTGTATGATAAGAGAATCACAAGCAGTGGCGCAACTAGAGTTCAAATCTTGGGGGTGCTACTATTATGAATCGCTTATAATGACGTTGCTCCACCCCCCCCCCACCACCAACCCAACATTACATATTGCCAATATTTAGATTATGCAATCATTATATTTACATTACCATTTTTGGAAAAAAATGTAACTTATTTTATTACTTATAATATTTTCTTATGTTTTTTTAAAATTTAAAGAGTCAAATATAATCTCTATCGGTATTAATTGTGTTCAAGATTTCGTCTGGAACAATGTCATTAGCTAAGTCTCTCTCAATATTTATCCTTAAATTAGTAAAGCGCTGCTGTAACATGTTGAAAAAAAATAATTGATAGTAATATCTTAAAAAATAAAATTACATAGGTAAAATTATAGCTGATATTTGAAATTAGAATTACATGGGACTTGAGGGTGCTTAAAATAAAATTGAAGCACCCCCTAGCATCCCCGTAGTTGCGCCACTGATCACAAGTAGGTTAAAAGTTAAATGTTATATGACAGTTGTGATGTTTGCATTTTGGTATGGATCGGAGTATTAGTTACTAGTGGATAAGGAAATAGAACCGTTTGGCATGATTGTAACAGAAATGTGAATGTAAAGAGGAATGAGTAAATTGACAAAATAAGAATTAAATATATAAGAGTTAGTGAATGTATGGTTCCAATAGTAGATAAAATAAGGGGGCATAAATTGATATGGCAAGGGTATGTTTGAAAGAGAAAAGAGTAAAACAGGAGACTAAAAATAGAAGGAGAAATGTAGGGGAATGATATGAGATGCCGGGTGTAAGAGATAGAGAGAGAGAGAGAGAGAGAGGGAGAGCGAAAGAAAAAAAGAAGATATTTACATTTTAATATGTATGTGCATTTATTTAAATATAAAGGAATGGATTAAAGTAATAATAATTTTTGGGGTAGAAATAATTATTTTTCTTCCTTTATTTTTATGAAAAATTTAAATGCGTGAAAATTACAAACATTATTTTTTATATTCAACATATTAATCAACGTTTTTGGAAATGTGTGTACTGGGCTTCAAACAAGAATCAACATGTAATACAAAAATTGTTCGGTGCCCGACGTGAATTTAAATTTATCCACCTGGACACTCCATCATGAGCGAGAAACTCACCGGAGCTCATCCAGCTGATCGTGGAGTCTGTTGATGGCACTGGTTTTCGTGCCCGTCACCGTAAACTTCCGTTATGACGGCCGTAATGATCCGGTGGGCCCACGTAGGCCGTTTGTTTTTTCTCTGCTGCTCGTAAGGAAGCACGTACTGCCGTGTCACTCAAACGGCAACAGTAGCCGTTTTCCGATATAACAAGTGCACGTGCTCGACGTACTTAAAATACACGCCATCACGCTACCTCTAATATGTTCCGTATTTGCTGGCCGTACGCCAAAGTCGATACGCACCACTCTATTCGCAACATCCACGTGTTCGTGTTGTAGACAGTCAAAACCTACCGTGCCGATCCGCCGGTCATTACGACGTACCTTTGTACACATTACACCCCGTAATACCGCCGTCGTTCAAGACATCCACTGCACAGCTCAGCATCACATCAGCTCCCACCCCCGGGCACGGTAGAATACCTCATTAAGCGCCTCAACTGCCGTTAGGCACCCGACATCGACCGCATCACAAACGCCGAGCTCAAGTATGCACCAAAAACCGCTATCAAGGCTATCCTACGCATATTCAATGAACGTCTGCGCCTAAACTACTACCCTGAACAAAGGAAACAGGCAATCATAATTACCATCACTGAGGACGTAAAAACCACTCTAACCCGTCTAACTACCGTCCTATTGCACTTTTCTCTTGCCTATCAAAACTTTTCGAGAGTATCATTGTCCATAAACTGAAAGCTTTCACGCACAAATTCAGGACCAATTCGCTTTCCGCAAACCACGTTCTACCGCTATACACTTGACACATTTAGTTGACCAACTAACCATAAACAATAACAACAAAGAAGTTACCACGACCATATTTCTCGACGTAGAAAAAGCATTTCATAAAGTTTGGCATGACGGTTTACTCCACAAACTTTATCAGCTAGCCATCCCAATTCATCTCGTTAAACTGATCAATTCCTTTCTCTTAAATCGATAATTTATAGTCAAAACCAAAAACAGTTTCTCTAAGAGCTGAAAATCCTTGCCGAAATCTCACAAGGCTCATGCCTTTCCTACACCAAATTTATATCGTTTAACGCTTATATAACTCCATCTCTTAAGTCATTCACCACATTCCATCCAAGCTTGGCGAGAATCCATAAACCAACCGATGGTCCAAATTTTCATTCGCAATCGCAATCAAAATTGAGCTTTCAGTTGTCTTCCATCGTCCAAATATTATGTATTTGGATGAATATATATGGACGAATAGGAAAAAAACAACCCCGAACACCAACATTCAAAAATCGATCATCTAGCTACCAATCGCTGATGATCTACAAGCCAGCCACAACCAACCAAAAAGCTAGCTGCTAATTATCAATGAATAACCAGCCAGCTACTATCTGTCTACAAGCAGCCAAACCAGCTGCCAGCCACCATTGATTCGATTCGGCAACCTATCGACATCCTTAGTCCTGATGCCTACCCCGAACTTAACAGCTCTCTCCTCAGGACATAAGTGTGTCTGTGCAGGTAGGGAACCGGGACTAAGTTTATCCCTGTTGGGGTCATATTAGGTCAACCCCTTATACTCGCTCTGACGATAAAGCTCTGTACACCGTACCCACGACACATAGACACCTGTACTCGTTCCACGAGAAATTTATGTATACTGTTACATATACGTAAACTTACTTAGCGAGAAACCTCTGTACACCAGTTGACGTATATAAATTACTATTTATATTTTTGTTTTTTTTTCTTATTATTTCACTTTTTTGGGAAAATAAGTCGGCAATAGCCCTACAAATATTTTTTTGCATCGGCACTAAGAGTGGGTTTGATTATTCTGAACCAAAGAGAAAATTTACTCGCCTATTAGAGGGTACTTATAGTAGGACTAGTGTGCAAAGTGCTTGTCTCAAGTTTAGTTCTTCGACTGTGAATTGTATCGAGAACTCTAAAGAAGGAAGGCAAAGCGGAATTATATAATATTGATCCAAAGTCTAATATTGAACGTACTTATAAATTATAATTAAGTATGTGAGTACTTAAGTATATAATAAAATATGTAGTTTGTCATCAGGAATTTATTTTTATTTAATGATTTAAAAAACTAAGTAAAAAACAAATTTAAATAAATTAAGTATCTTTCTGTGTATATTTAAAAAATATTTTCGCATATATTATAATGAAATTATTAAAACCATTATAGCATTATCTATGATAAATGCATGAAGTAAATTCTCCTATATCTCTAATATGATTTTTAAATAAGAATTTGTAATAAAATATAATATTAATAAATAAATGAAACCTATATAAACCTTTTTATACTTTGAGTTCCGGTTCAGTTTGGATTTCAGATAAAAAGATCATAGTCTCGATTTTGGTTCTGAAACCTATTAATTTTGGTCAGTTTCTGTCCCACAATTTTATTATATATAATTTTTATTGTACGTACTTATAAATTATGCATATATGATGGCGCTTATGATGAAGAAATAATTAAATAATTAAAATTAAAAATAACTCGACTGAAAATAAAGCACACTAATTATATTAAGAGTATCCTGTACAGTGGTATACTTTATAAGTGTCGTGAAATATTATATATTCTTAAGTGCCTCGGAAAATATCATGTGTATGTGTGTGTGTGTGTGTGTGTGTGTGTGTGTGTGTGTGTGTGTGTGTGTGTGTGTGTGTGTGTGTGTGTGTGTGTGTGTGTGTGTGTGTGTGTGTGTATACAAACGTATATTTTGAGTTACTTTACATAACTTAAACTACAATTAATTTGATTCCACTCCATTCGATCAATTTGAATTATAAAACATCAAAATAGATGATATTATAAATGTATCGAAATTAAAAAACAATTTGTTATTTCAATGATAATTTTATATTGTTGATTAGTACATACAGTATAATATATGATACTTAAAATTAATATTTCTACGTATATTTTGAGCAGAGCCTGTATTGTTTTACAGTGATTTTTTAATATGATATACCTACAAGTATACAATATTATGTTAAGTTTATTTTGATGGAAACAATAGTACCTACCCATTTTTCGGCAAAAAATTAGTAAATGTGATCAGGAAATTGTATTTTTAAAAATACCATTTTTTTTAAAATAAAAATTACTGTCAAATTGCATAAATCAAGTTATTTCCTCGTAATTCCGAAAAAACTATTCATCTATACATTTTAAATACTCACAAAATATTTTGAAGTATATCAATGCATGGTATATGTATATTATGCATTTTTCAAAGATGTTTACATTTATAACAGTATAAGTATAGTGCATATTATAATAACTCTTTATTTATATCGCATAACGAGTACTAATGTAAGAACCGTTTAATCAAAATAAATAATTTATCAATAATTTCGAATTCAATATAATATCCATTACCAATATTCCAAACGACGAGATGAGCTTCCATCCACTACTCACCTGATAGGTATGATTATGAAGACTTAATTTATAACGTAGATATAATTCAATATATAAATATTATAGTTAATATAAAGTTGTTTATTATATCATAATAATAATGTTTGAAATTTTAAAAACTGATCCCCCCTATACATAAACTACTTTTATATCCGTCACTGTCATATATTATTAGCTAGAGTCGAGAAAGAAAATTTTAAAACGTTATAACTTCTTAAAAAGTAATATTTTATTAAAAGAATATTTTATTTTCTCGAAAATATTGTCCTTTTTAAAATTGATAATAGGCGTTCTAACTTTAATTTTAACGTTAATGCCACATTTATTGTTTTGCGTACTGTAGTATTTTTTGTTTTGCTGTACATTAGATAAATAGAGATAACAAATGTGGGTATCACGTCCTCTTAAATTGATATTACTAATCAGAAATAAGTAATTAATTTTTTTATTTAAAAAATAATAAAAATAAATGTTTTGTATTATGATTATGTGAATGAACTTCTGCGTTCAAGTTCATTAAAATTTTGAAAATGATTCATTAATCCGTTCGTTAGTTTTATGAAAAAATTCTTTCGTTCTGGCTGTTTGAGGTTTTTATTTTAAGTATATTATGTATACGCATGTGGACTGTTTTTAACTGTTGCACTCAGTGCACGGTCTATATTTGAACCATAGCACTCACTATGCACGGTCTATGTTTGAACTGTTGCACCTACTGTGCACGGTCTATATTTGAACCATAGCACTCACTATGCACGGTCTATGTTTGAACTGTTGCACTCACTGTGCACGGTCTATATTTGAACCATAGCACTCACTATGCACGGTCTATGTTTGAACTGTTGCACTCACTGTGCGCGGTCTATATTTGAACCATAGCACTCACTATGCACGATCTATATTTGAACCCTAGCACTCACTATGCACGGTCTATTATTAAACTTCTGGACGGTCCTGAAATTGAAAGGATATTGAACTGCGTTCACCCCATGTTACAAATTGTATTCAAAACCTCTGAAAGCCGGTGCCTGGAACGAACATTGAACCTGGTGCTGGACCGTGAACTCAATATAATTTGAACCGTGTGTGCACCGAAAATGCTACTCGGGTATTGTAGTATTTATGAAATTTTTCGGAAAATTAATTTTTAAAATTGAATTCGTAACATATGATAACCATTTATTTTTCTGTATTATAATTTTTTCTTTAAATAATATTAATAATAGTAGATACCTATAGGTGGTTTATAAAAATTAGATTCATACTACCTTTTTTCATCCAAACTCATCGAAGTGATTGGATAAACTTATTTATGGAATAATTTTTCAATTAATATATATGTATATTAATAACAATAGTCTTACAAAAATATATTATTTTTGAAAATTATTTGTACTTCGTGAATGTATATTTCGCATTCTGCCAACGTTTATATGTACAAAAATACCTCCGTGGGTCTTTTGACATATCAATTGTGTAAATCCAGAGATGTCTCTCTAAAGGTTTAATGGATTTTTCTGATAAAAAGTTATTTCTCACTTATTACCACCGAGTCTGATCTAACTCAATAGTTATTGATTCTATTATTATCACAATACAAATAAAACGTTTTCACAATCACTATTGCTTCTTTCATCTTCAATCATCATGTTTTACTGCATCTATCTCATTAAACATTTTGGTTTCTGACAATTTATATTTTTCTCTTTCTTTGATAGGTATTTATAAATAAAAAAAAAAACTAAAAGGATGCACAAAAGAAAAAAAATATTGATGTATAATAATTATTTTGTTTTAGATAGAAGCTAAAAATGTATATCTCCATAGTTTTCTCTTTGAGTATTTTTAATATTAAAATCTATGTAAAATCGTACACGTTTTGGATTTATTTAGGAAAACAGTTAATTTTAAGCATATTTTACGTGTATAGGGGAAAATTATTCTAAGAACAATGTACTCGAAACTGTTTTTTTTTATTTGTTTTTTTCATTTATGAATAAATACACATTTTTAATGCAACAAGACTTGAAAGTACTACGACTAAAAACCTAAAATGTAAATTCGAATGGATAATTAATTCAGTGAATATTTACTTTTATATAATAATGTATTATTTTCCATGTTTTAAAATATTTTAACACTCAAAACATTATTAAAGTTAATAAAAAAAACTACAATCACGTCAATGATTACACAGGGCAATGTTTCGGTCTTATGACATTGACATAGACATAATAACTGACCGTAACATTAATTATTTTTAAACATGTTCAAAAAATAAATTCTAAATATGTATAATAATATATATAATAATTAAATTATCAAATACATTTTTTTATACAAAAAAATACTAAAATTGGTCATTTTTTTAAATGGTATTTATGAACTTGGTCGTTGTACAGGTTAATCTCTTTTAAACGATTATAATGTGAACTTGCTTATATTATATATAATTATTACGTACAAATAAGAAAAATAAATCAATATTGAAATTGAAATTAGTAAAAAATTGTATTTAATAAATATTGTATGTGTGTTTATGTACCTAAATATAATAAACGTAATAACTATATGTATATATTTTTTAACTTATAATAATTTATAATAGATGATAAATAATTGTTATTTAGTAACTAAAATTTATCTATGTATGAAACATATTTCATTCTTTAAATGCATCGATCAACACTTTTACGTCAACATATAATATTAAACTACCAATTAATTTATATGTCTTTAAGACGTTGCAGTAGTCTATGCTAAGTTTGTATAGATAATCTAAATATTGTATAAGCCTAAAAGTGTAAAATATAAATGAAAGTAAAATAAAAAACATACATATGTACTTATATGAAAACAATAAATTCATTATTTGTAGTTTATTATTTTGTAAATATTATTAATATTATAAATTATTTATATAATTAAGCAAGTGAATAAACTACAAAATTTTACTTTATTATATTACTAGAATACAATTTTTCATTTTTGAACATATCATATAAATACAATAATTATCGTTGGCGTAATAATATATAGTTTTGAAAATGAGGTATAAAATAAATAAAGTTTCTGATAGATGATAATATTTGAAAAAAATTGCTTTTGGTGTTAGATGAAATAAATATACAACGTTTTGCCAAAATTAAAAAATAAAACAATAATAATTAATTATACCATACAATTTACAAGCGAAAATGATGATATAAACAATAAATACATTTAGGTATTACCAAAAACATTTTTTTTAAAAATTCAAAACTATAATGTACTTGCATTATTGTTTACTAATATAGGAATTATTATGTATCTGAATAAAACCATTAAAAATTTTGTTCTCTATTGATCGCTATAAAATACAATCGATATTATATTTAGACCGAAGTCATGAAGTAGAAAACCATGTTTTACGTGACAGTTTTTGGCAATGTTTGTGCTTTATAGAAAAAAAAGCATTTATTTTACACTGATACAGCGTTATCAAACTGGATACTATTAAAAATTATATATGAGTCCTCATCATAATTCCTTTATGGAACATTATTTTCTATTCGTAAATTTTAGTTATTTGTAAATATATATAACTGTATTTTCCAAAGACAAATAATTTATTCATCGGATAAAAGTTTTGAATATAGTATTTTATGCATAAAAACAGATTATAATAATTAAAGATATTATTTAAACTCTAGATAAAATGAGTAATTAAATTAAATTATATTAAATTATGAGCATAATTTTATATTTATATAGCATATTTCCTAATTTTTTATGTGAATCAAAATTAGTTTAATCAAAAATTAATAGTTTTTTCCCGTATAAAAACTTCATAGAAGTACGAATAGATAAATTAGTCAACATTAAAAATAAGGAAATCTAATTTTATTACGGACAGATTTTTAAAAAGTTTTTGTAATTCAATTATTACTAAAAATATATCATAATATATTGTACATATAATGCTATTGAAGCTTTTACTATGTTGTAAGCAGTACAAAGTATAAGTATAATTTTCCCAATTTATAATCGAATTACTGTTATATTTTCAGGGTAATTATATATTATAATGATGCATATAATATTACTATGCAGTTGAAATGATAGGATTCTAGAATTTATATAAAAGTCGAGACACGTTAAACGCTGACAAACTAAACATGCTGTGTTTAACATATTATTTATTATATATGTATACAGTTCTTGTCACGGTTTGCACAGAAAACGAAACATTAAAAGTAGATAAACACAAGCGATGTCAATATAGCATTGATAATATCGTAATAATATATGGCTGGTGTACATATTTATATATACAGGGAGTAACTGGACTATTTAACAGATGCAATAACTTTTTGTCTATTAAGTATTTTTAAATTTTTATTTATTTTTTTTTTTTTTATTATTATTATTACAGCTTAGCGTTATAACTTACATTTTTTTTTTTTTTAATAAGTTTTAATGTTTAGGAACTCGAAATAAAAATGTAAAATTTTATTTAAAATAAAAAAAAATCAAGATAGTGTATTTTGTAGATCTGAATGTTAAAAAAATTTTGATGTCAAAAGTTTTTACTAACGTTGAGTCAATTATTTTTAAACAAATTTTAAAATTTGTGAAAACATGAATATTTTTGCTGCTTATCCATCAATAATAATTGCGGAATGTATTATTATAAATATTTTTTCCATGAAATGTGGTCTGATTCATGACAACATTTTTATCATTTTAACTGCGAATATCATATTATCATAATAATGCGATATAATTGTCGTCAAAAATTATTATTTAATAAATAACAATTCAAAATTATAAAAAAACAACAATTTTAAGCGAGTTCAAAGTGATTTAATTAATATTGACAACGAAAAATTAAATTATCAATTTATTCCATGATACTTACATTTTATACTACAGTATTGAAATTATCGATAGTATTTAATAAACTGTGAATAAATTACTACGATTGAATAAAATATTTTTGATTATTTTTAATTATACCTACCCATGTTATTTAATATTACCTATATATTTAAAATGCGATGCCACGTGTTAACAAAAACGATTTCTACCTATATGATAATATTGGTAATATCATAGTCATCCACAATTAATATTATTTATTATTACCTATAATAATTATTGTAGTTTTGACTTTCGGTTCACTGAAATAATATACGATCTGTGTCTTATCAGAGTGTAATATTCGACCATCGCCAACTAGTAGTATTACATAGTTTGATATCATATAGTAGGTACATATTATTGTATTATAGATGTAATACACATGTATGTACCTATACATTTAAAAATAACTGACTTAACTATATACATTAATTATAATTTGTAACATTGTACATACAGTTTTATATGATTATATAAATCACTCATCTTCAACACTATTAGAGTAAGACAAAGATAAAATACAAAACAAAATATATTTAAGGTTCACAATTTATTTGAAAAAAAAAACATTTTTAAATCAAAACTACAAGGAAAAATGGGAATAAAGAAAATATGAATAATTATAGACCTACCTATATCAATGATTTGTAATTTTTCAAAACTATTAGAAAAAATAGTAAAATCAAGGCTAATAAGTTTTTTGAAAAAACATAAACTTCTTTTAAATAATCAGTTTGGATTTAGACCAGGTTTAGGTACTGTAGATGCATTATATAATGTTTCTAAATATATATATAATATGCTAGATAATGGGAAGAAAACAGTAGCGATTTTCTTAGATTTTGCTAAAGCA
>JAIPRL010004114.1:0-40908 GCA_025469235.1 Pemphigus obesinymphae | reverse complement strand
TTTTAGTTTTCCACGGACTAATCGAGTATTTGCTTAACGGATATAGAGTAATAATACGAAAAAAAAAAAAATGTTTTTTTTTTTTTTTTTTATCACATCTCAATATAATATAATACTATCCGTCATAATACGGACCACGTGCAATTAAAAACGAAAATTTCGAGATGAACTTTGTTGCAATCATATCCCTGTACGTCGATACTGATTAGTTTTCGTGCACGACTCGTATGTAGTGATTATATTTTGATATATTTTATGGAATGAGGAGGGTTCGCTTGGTTTCACATAGTGATTCGGCACTATTCGGTCTCGGTCTTGCAAAAATGCAAAAATAAAAATTATTTAAATAATTAAATAAAATAAAAATGTATGAATTGAATACGTTAATTTAAATTACAATTTATTACATTTTTTTCTTGGTATACATTGTTTTCAATTCCACCATAAATCTACAGATTTCTCGTAATGCAATCATCAATACCTATCCTATTGTAATATTTTTGGAAATGATTATCGTTTGTCGAATATATGGGTAAACAGCTGATATTCTACTATTTTTTGAAAGTTCGGTGTTATCGAAAACAGTCAACTACACAGGTACCTACCTAATTATTTTTTTGTGAACGAAGGGGGGGGGAATTACCTCAATTGCTCCCTGTATCCTCCCTTGTGTACGTATAAATAAATTATTTATTCTTATTTATAAATTTGGTAAAAAAAAAAATCAAGACTGCAAGAATTTTGCAAGACCAAGACCCAAGACCAAGACCAAGACTGCCATGGACTTGGTCTTGGTCTTGCTTTGTGCATCACTAGTTTCACAATCATGTTTATTATTGTTGTTGTTTTTTTTTTTTTGACACGACATTCGGATAGAAGATAACAGTTTTGGGTTGAGAAGCTCTTTTGATGTAAATACACAGGTAATAATAGTATTCCCGAAAATTTAATATAAATATAAAAATACACAATTGAGCACTTTTGACTGTTGTACTGTAAATTATTACAGACTCAAGTCACAAAAATTATATTATTATCATATATTTAATATTTACATAGTATAATGAATGAATAAATAACAAAGAATATACGGGGTAATTAACTTGGTGCATGCTACGCGTACAGATGATATAGTGTTGGTTGGAAAGAGATTGGAGGAAATGAACGGTATAGACTGACAGAGTAGAGTAGGGTGACCATATACGTCCCTTTTTTTGCGAAATTGTCCCGTTTTTGACGATTCCGTCCTGTCGTCCCGACACCCTTTAAACGGGACCCAATTTGTCCCGCTTTAGGAAGTGGGGTCCCGATTTTGTCCCTTATTTTGCTTATTTACCGAAAACCGTTGGTAAATATTGACAAATGATATTGTTATTCATTTTATATTTTTTTTGCTTTTTCATATTTTTTAGAAAGTATTTTGGGTTCGGATTCGATATTACATTACGATTTTTACTTTTTTTTTTTATTGTTGTCCCGTTTTTAATTTTGAAAACATGGTAACCCTAGAGTAGAGAAAATCTTTCGAGAGAAAATAATCAAGGATGAGTACCTAGTGGTAAAACAGAACACATTGAGTATGATTTTTTTTCAAAGGGAATACAGATCGAATAGGACAAGACAAGTTATGAAGTTGTGTTGGAACGTAGTGGGTGAAGATGAGAGGTTATAATTATTTAGGATCTGTTGTATAGAAGAATTATGGTTTTGAGGGAGATATGAAACATAGGATTAAGTTGTGGATGGATTCTTTGTGGATGGATTAAGCGGTAAATTAGGTTGAGAAAAGCGTCAGGTGTATTGTGTGACAAGAGAATTGCAATTAGATTAAAAGGAAAATGTCATAAAACAGTAGTCAGGTGGAAAATGATATACAGATCAAAGGATTGAGAATTGGATAGGAATGTTGAACAGAGTATTAGTGTGACAGAGATGAGAATGTTAAGATGGATGAATGGAATGACTAGAAAGGACTAAATATTAAATCAATATGTAAGAGTAGTATAGAAATGTGCAGTCCAATAGGGAAAATATGGGGTAGAATTGATTTATATGGCTGAGGCATGTTTTAATGAGGTAAGAGTCAGAGGCAGAAAGTGTAATTAAGGGAATTTATGTTAAAGAAAATAAGGGGAGAGGAAGACTAAAAAAGAGATGGGAGTTTAATAGGCAGTGATATAAGGTGGATGGTTATAAGTGAGGGGGATGCAGGAGATTGAATTCTGTGTAAGTTAAAGATTACGGTAGACGTTCCCAAATATTTAAGAGAGTGAAAGAGAAGATGAAGGTTATATTTATGTCAACTAAAAATAATACAACGTTATTTTTTCATTTTTTATTTTTTGTTAGTTTTGAACATTTTCGTATATTAAACTTATATCTGGTTATGACACCAAGGTTTTCAATTATTGTAAGACCATTAGCTTCCTCGCTTCACTTGAAATCTAAAATATTTAATAATATCTGAAAAGTATATATTCAATCAACGAAAATCGCATAGCCGATGAATATTTTTGTTCAATTAAAATAATATTGTCTATTTGTATTCTTTTTTTCAATATATACCTATTAACATACAAAAAATATTTAAGAAAATTACTTTTTCATTTATACATATTATATATAACTGCGAGTAGGATACAATAAACATAATTTTTATGTAGATTTTAATTTTAAAATTAACTATCAATTTGACAATATGATACTAATAATATATTTTGTTATTATTTGTTGTATCAGGTTAAATTATAATTATATTATTGTGGTAAGATATTGTAAAAAGAGGTCTCGTGTATGACCAAAGATTATTATTATTTTTTGGTATTCAATTTGGTTAATTAAATTTAATAAAATGACCATTACGTGGGAGGATAATCTACTGAATAACTAATTTAGTCCTCAAGTCATTAGAATCTAATATCTGATAGTACCTATTAAATATTATCTCTTTAAATATTAAATATTGTAAAATGTGCACAAATAATAAAACACGTATTTAAAAACTTGAAGAAATTCTGACCATTTATGCTGAAAACGGATAAATCAAGATTTTATTTTAAGTAATAACCAATAATATTACAAACTCTATAAATATCCAATACAAAACAAATATTATGTGAAAATGAATAGAAAATCCTATAAGTAATTCAAACTGAAATCATAACCATAATATAATTTTCTGAAAACCCATTCTTGAAGTTAAAAACAAAATCGGTAAAAAAAAATATGGGTATTCGAAATCGAACTATATATTACATCATTCACATAATCAAACTTTATATGGGGCATATATAGTGAATACCTACTATAGGTGCAATTTTATATTTGATACTAAATTCATTTTTTTATTTTTTAAGATTCTCTTTTTCATGTTTGGAATTTAAATATGCATTCACTTTACATATTACATATTTTGCATTCGTTGTTAAAATGAATTTACATTCTGCATTCATAAAATTCATTCGTCGGAAAATGCATTCATTCTTGAACGAGTAAAAAACTAATGTTAACCCGTATTAAAATTGTTGTATGTATTTACATAAGACGTGCATTGGAAACGAATTTTCAAAATTTCTAGACATTTTTTTTTTTTTTTTTTTGAATGACCACATTTACGAGAACTTGAGATGATACTTCCCTCTGAATAGGTATTAGGAAAGTATATGCACACTTAGTATGGAGTTCATATGACACTGACCAAAAAAATTTACACGGCCGTGTCAAATGGAATTACTTATGTATACATTGTATACTATGACGTCATAAACAAAAGTAAAAATTACGATTAAATTATACTATTTTTTTATAATTAGTTTGTATATAATGATAAACTTGTTAAGAATTATTATTTTTTAATGGTATCCCGAGTCATGACCAAGTAGATAGGTACGGCTGCAAAATCCAAGTATATAACCAAAATGCATATACATGGCTGTCGCCTCTTTGCAATTGGCCAAATTTCGTATGATATTTAATTTTAAACTTCAATTTTGATTAAGAGCATTATTATAGGTACGTAAAAATATTTCGTTATAATCATTCGAAAAGTCTGATATCAATAATGTTTTTTGATAAGTAATTGATAAAGTTGAGATGACATTTTAATTAAATTATACATATAACAAAATTACTGACATACATATCTATTTCTCATGTCCTGAGTAGTATTAAATGTGCAAATAACGGTTTCTGATTACTATGTATGAATATATAAATTAAAATATTTTAGTTTAAATTTTAGTAGACAATTAGAATTTTAAATATCTTATGGTTAGTGGTTGGTTTTCTGTCTCTGAATCGTACTGAAAATGTGCAAACACACAAATTTTTTTGATATCAAACTTGTTCTAGAGTATAATTTATAAAAATAATATTTTTCCTCCGTAGTATTATTATCTGTAAAAAAAACCACAACGGTAAATGATTATCAAATTATCGACAATTTTAAAATAATAAATAAAATTGCCATAATTTCGACTGTATACGTATATAATTAAGACAATTTTTTATAATTATGTACAATATGACACAGAGTGCTCCGTTTAAAATCATTTTTTAAAATATAATGATTTATTTTACCAGTATCATTTCCGAGTTTTCGGTCTAACATATTATGATGTCCGTTTCGTCTATTTTAATTTTACGTGAAAACTTGAATTTGTTATCTTTGCACATAATTTCTAATTATAATAATACAGTTAGGAAACGTGATTGTAATTTATCAAAAAACAAAATATCAATTTTCGATTAATTTCCAAATATATATACAACTGCAATATCACATACCTATGTCTTATAATCATTTTAAATACATAAAACAATATTTTCCATATAAAGAAAAATGGCACGAAATACATTTTGAATTGAATACGCAACTGCTGTTGCTGTTTAGCTAAAATACGGGACCTCTAAGTACCTATATGTTTTACTCAAACGAGCACAAAGGACGTTTTGGAATACTGATGGTTTCGACCTAAGAATATAGGTATGCGATATACGTACCTGCTATGGTTTGTACGGGAATATCTGCGTTTGAAAAAATACTCAGTTTTTATTTAAACTTGATTTGTACTTGGTACGTTTTGAAAAAAATTTTTGCTTCAAATAATTGTTTACATTGTACAATTAATAATATTATTATGATTTTTTCAATAAAAATTTATGTATTGCCATTTTCACGATAAGACTAGATGTATAACTTATTGTTTTGAAAAATGTCACTTTGCACGTGATTTCGACACACAATATTCGGTAAGACTGTTGAATTTTTCGAAAATTTTGCTGATTTAGCGCCTCCTTGGTTTTACGCCGCGATTTACAGATACTGCGAAGAAAAACCAAGGTAAAGTATATTTTACGGAGTTATTACGTTAACGTTCCGGGCGTGAAACCGTATTTTATGTGCTGAATTTTTTCGTATCCGTTAACGGACATTTTTGAGCGAACTTAAGACCCAAGTATAAAACGGAGAGTGTTTCATATGCTAATCAGTATTTTTCGGTAGTGGGAACACGGTAAACTCGTGCGATATGAATTTAATATTTAGAAAAACGATAGGGTTTTTTTAAACTAACACGTTAGATATTCGTTAAAACGTACGGTTTTAAATAATTTGATAAGAAAAAAACCTACTCTATTCCTTTGAATATCGTCGTAACGTCGTCAACAATATTATACAGTGTATACATGTTACTAAAACAATATAATATTAAAATGTATATATTTGCTCTTATGACTATTGAACTATAACTAAACAAATTATATCTTATATTTCTGTCGAATTATACGGATACGAGTAACATATAGAACAAGGCACTCAACAATCTTATTCTATTGTCATAGACAATTTTTTCCTAATGTCATAAATATTCGAGAGTCCACAATTTATGCATACATCATAATAATAGTCCAGTAAAAAAAAAAAAAAAAACCTAAATTCTTTTAAACTTTTAACTCACGATTTCTGATCACATTCGATTCACTTACAGTTGAGTATTAGACTTTTTAATAAGTCATTTATATTTTATTTTCAGTGAATTTCTTATCAAATTATCGGCAAGCATAGTCGATCATTCAGTAGGAATTAAAATATCAGTACTTAATTGATTTTATACGTCTTTCGTCGTTTTCGTAAACATTAAATTATCGCAATGCCAAATTAAAGGACATGCCGTATGATTATGGCGAATGATGAAAATAGTTTTGAACTTTTGGTCTACTTCCCTTCCACCCCCCCCCCCCCAGTATATTCATGGATGATACAACAACAATTTTTTTCATTCAAGTTTTATCAGTTGAAAAATTAGTCGTGCGTTTCGGAGACTCCGAGTGAAAAAATTCTATATCACCAATTTTTGAAAAAAAAAAACATTATTTCATACAAATTTATGAACTTTTTTTTATGGACTATACAACATATATTTATACATTTTTGAATTGGAATAAACAAATTTGGATAACTATTGAATTAATCATAACTCTAATCATTATTATGTACACATTTACACATTTAAAATGTTAGGCATATAAGTATATAGTATTTACCAACTAGGTAGGTACACATTATAGAACAACTACATAATGTATTTTTAATCTTGAATATGAAAACGTATTTTCTGTTATTAAATAATTTGATACCTTCAATAATGGTCTTGTTAATTAGTGGGTGCTATATATAGTCTCAAATTTTCGAGAAAAAGGAAATTATTTAAAATTATTGAAATAAATAAACGAAAAAAAATATATTAAAAATAACTTAAATTAAAAAAAAAAAAAACAATATTTTAAAGTATTCTCAATGTATTTAATACTGGGGGGTTCCATCCATAAATTCGATTATAATCATTATTATAATAAAAAAAATGTAGAAAATTAATAATAATTTATTGACTCGCTAGGAAATAAATGTAAATTTGCACTTATGCTATTTTAATTCTAATATTTTTTTTATCCATACTTGTGTAGTTATCGTTGAAAATATAATTATGACGATGTCAACATTTACCGAAAAACGCTGTTTGATGTTATGGAAATACCATGTTTAACGATTTTACAAAATTTTCAACCATGGTTAATGTTTTTGTGCATATCACGGTCTAACGATATAACGTGGCTAACGAGTACCTATCTATAAGTGGGTTTCTAAGTACAATTTTTTGATGCACCATCGTTAT
This sequence comes from Pemphigus obesinymphae, assembly GCA_025469235.1. NCBI lineage: Eukaryota > Metazoa > Arthropoda > Insecta > Hemiptera > Aphididae > Pemphigus > Pemphigus obesinymphae. Next base: position 33,736 of record JAIPRL010004114.1, on the reverse strand, counting down.
ATGTTTGTAATTTTCTATATAGAGAATTCAATTAAATTCAGACACTTCAAATTTAAAAATATTATGATACCAATATGGCCATCTTTCCAGTATCATCTTACTTACAAATGACTTGTAAAGCACTTTGCTAATGATACATCATATTGTGAATATAAAAAAAAAAAATGAAAATTATAAATTACATTTTATCAATTTCCGTGTTCTACATTTTTTTAAAAGATAATAATTACAAAATATTATTGATAAGACAATCTATTTTAAAGTTTAGGTACCTACTTACCTATTACCTAACTATGATGTGTATAAATATCAACTAAGCAAAAATTTTAATTCATAAAATTTAAATGATCAATTAAGTATTGGATATTTTTCACCATTTTTCACCAAAAATCAAATTCCATTTCTCTCCACTTTCTATTTTTCTCCAAATATTATTTTTATCAATTTTTTTTATATATGTACACTTTACACGTATTTAATTATCAATATTATTTACTCGAAGTTAGAATTTACATTAATTCCGTCGATATTTTCGATTTAAACTGCCTGAGTGAGCATTATTGGCTCGGATTATAGATATAACTGAAAACAGTATATCTAAAACATAATTAATTTTTAATGTAGTTTACTCGACGTGATATTTTACGGCAAATCGAGGGATATTATTAATTTAAACTGTCGAAGTGAATAAAACGAGTGAGTGACCCGACTTGATCTATAGATGTAACATAAAGAAGTATATATTTTTTTTTAAACTATATATGATCAGTGTAGAAAATGGAAACTATTTTGGATAGAAATAAAATTGCGGAAAAATGTACATTAGAGGAAAATTGAATCTAAATTTTGGTGGAAAAACGCTCTGGCCAAGCACTTGTGACCCAAATAGTTTTAAGTGGCTCATAAGGAGCTAGGGATATATATTATAAGGGATCAGTAACTGGTTTATTTTATTTTCTACTTTCATAAATAATTTAGTCCGTATATAGTCCAACTTATAATTTCTAACATATATACCTACAATTTTTAAAAACACATTTTGTTATTTAAAATAATATACCTAAAACGTGTATATCATTATAAGTATTTCTCATATTCCTTATATAATTAGTATTCTCGATGAAACAAAGTATATCAATTTATTAAAAAATTCATATTGTACAACTTATCATCCGGTCTATAAATAAATTTTCTCAGATAAAATCTGTATATATAAAAGAAGTCCTGACTGACTGAATCATAATTAATACACAGCTTAAACTATAATAGCTAGCGACTTGAAATTTTAAGAGGTTCAAATAGGTAAAAAACTAAATTTTACGTGTAAATTTATGCACGGAGAAAAATTTATTGTATTATTGCAATCGCTTTATTGTATTCGAGTTGCCGGTAACAATTTATATGTACAGATTATTTTTATATGTTATTATGTCGATTTTAAATATTAAGCGACCTGTCGACACATCAATAAGTTATTCCTATCATCGGAGATAGTGCCTGCCTTTTTCGATAAGTTTCTTGTCATTTATTTAACGACCAACATAGGTGCTATGAGATACGAAATTCAATTTTTTCGCGTATAAATGTTCGTTGAAATTACATCGCTATAATATGTCTTACAATTTGAATGGCGACTACTTCCCGTCATCAGATTATGTCCGTGAAATGTCAATTGTTATTTTTAATTTAGTGTTGTTACGTTTCAAGAAACACAACAAACCTATATGAGCTCGGAAAAAAAAAATTCAATATGGATATACATTTTTTTTTTCACTAAACCAAACGATAAAAAAAATCATTTTTTCATGATAACGATTGATGATCAAGAATACAAAAAAAAAAAAGGGTTTTTGTATTCTATACTGCTGTCATTATCTTTCGAGAAAATTAAAAAAAAATTAATTTTTATTGCATTATTAACTCGTATACTTTTTACACTAAATGGTATGGGCGGCTTGTTTTATTTGATCTTTTATTACTCTACATTTGTACACCAGGTCCTAGCAAGGTCCATTTTAATTTTTACCGATGGTGCTGTAATTTAATTAAAAGTTAAAAGTTTCATTATTATTCATACTAAAAAAAAAAAAAAAACAGCTAATTAATAATACTAGTAAATTGAAATTCGAGAGAGTAGTCCGAACAAAAATACACTGGTACGTATATAATACAATTGGCTACACGTCACCAATAACGTACACGACATAAAGCCGCAAGACGGCGCGGTTAGAGATTATTGCATACAACTCGACGACCCGCAATCAAAATAAATCAACAGTTTTTTATAAATTTAAATTAAAAAATAATAATAAATTATAAATTATGTAAACTAAATTGTGATAGAAGTGCAACGAAACCGTTACCCGAGCAACTCTAATAGGTATAATAGACCGGTAACAATTTTTCTCCTGTGTAAATAGGTATACAATAGTATATACACGTAAAATTTTGTATTTTGCTCAATTCCATTCTTTAAAATCGACATTTTTCAAAGTTTACACACCTGTAGACAATGATATAAACATACCCTAAAAATTTCAAGTCACTAGCTAAAATATGTAGTTTAGGCTGTGCATTGATTATTATCATTAGCCAGCATTTCTGCTTTTATATATATATATATATATATATATACAGATTATGGTACGAAATTTGGTTTTATGCGAATTCTATTATATTTTTGATATTCAAATCATCAACAATATCAAGTCGAGAATTTTCGGATTCACATAAACTGTGTTTTTTTCATAAAGTTATATTCGTACATATTTTTTGTATTACTATCTATTTTATTATTATTTTTTTTTTTTTTGCAAAGCGTATATAACTATCTACTTTATTATCATTTTAGAGTGCACTGAAATGCGTTTTATCGTACACCTGCTGCATATTTATATGAATATTTTGAAACCTTTAAAACGTTAGTTCCACTTTAATAGCATTATCAAGTATATTACGACTCACAACTAAAATAAAAACTAATTTATTTAGAATATTCCATTCTGCAATGCTATTCTGCACTGATAGTGTATCGATAGATTTGGTTTGACAAAAACTATTTTTCTTTTATATTCTCTTATACATACCTATTTAAATGACGTAGGTATCAATAATGTTTACATTAGTATGTAAATATGGTCTAACCGAGATACATACATACATATATACATACACACATACATACACAGATACATACATACATATATACATACATACATACATACATACATACATACATACATACATATTATATACATATATAATTGTTTAAAGACAGGGATTAATGCCGTATCAAAAAAAAAAAAAAAAATGAGGTATACCCGTTACCAGTTCTCTAGAAGTATCAAAAATCTGATATTTCCGAAGTTACCGATATAAAAACCGGTTTTCAAATACAATACATTTCGGAAGTCTGGTTGTGTTTAAACATTAAAAGATGAATAATGAAATTTTATAATGTTAAATGGTATACATAATCATTTGTTTCTATATTAAAATACAGCATTTTATTCGATGTCGATTTGTCATAAACAATATATTTTAAACTCCATTGTATAATTAAAATATGTATATATATTATAAAATATTGTTATTTAACAATATCAGTTATTTTTATTGAATTCTTCGATTATTATAACCATTATTAATAAATCAATGTTGTTCGTAACTATATCCTATTTTCATTGTCGGTAACGGTTACTTATTAGGGCACATAATACTAGCAATTTAAATCATATGTTGTTTGGACGGCTATATCATTATTATATATGGGAAATTCTGGATCAAATCACAGGGTCATTAGCCTAGCCCTTTCGGACATCGATCTGACATCGAACTTTTTGTATATTTTTTTCTCAAAAACAGCAGCTCAAATTTTCCAACCATTTTTTTGGTGGAGGGGCGGGGAAAGTGAGCTAAAATATTACAAAAAAATTAGGATAAACACGGTGAATTACATTAAAAAATTTAATGGACTTTTTATATTGAATTTGAGGGTCAAAATAGATAAATTTATAAAACAGTTCGAAAATGGGAATGAGAATATTTTCTTTTTAAATTTTAAATTAAAACAAAATAATGCTGTACATGTTATTAATTGATGATGGTTTATTACAGTGCAAAAAAATAAAAAAAAAAAGAAAGCAAAACTTAGTGTAGATGAAATACATCTTATAATTTAGGAGTATAAAAAATATTCTTCTTAGACATCAAGTAAAACATATCAAATTCCACATAAAAGTAACTAATGAGCGTATTTATTATCAGTACCTACTAATATTATAGGTTAATCTTATCTGTATTTTCTAGTTTACATTAATTAAATAATAAATTAATACAATAATTTCATAAAAACCATTTTTTCCAATATCATGACAATTAGGTTTATATTTTCACTAAAAGAATCATTTATTTAAATTAAGGTTGATTATTATTTATTTTAAAATTAAATATTGTCTTCATCGTTTTTCATCTCCCAAACCAGAAGATTAATAAATTTGATTACACCAAAATTCGTTTTTTTTCCTCTATTATAATTATAATTACTTTTTTTTAAATAGAAAAATGTCATATATATATATATATATATATAATAATAATTATTTATCTGGATAAACAAGTTTATATATCTATCTGGGTTAAGGTAACTTAAATAAAATTTTTGGATAATATACGCGGCACATCCATCAACCACTAGGCGGCATTAACGCCACTTATTTTTTATGCCAAAATATGCTTTGATTTAGGCCCAAAAATCGAATGAGATTTTTTAGGTCTATAATAAGATCATTAAAGAATATGCGTACGGAATCGTAATAATTAAAATGCTAATATTACCGATAAAACCGTGTTCAAAATCTGATTTGATCAGAATAGAGTTTACAATTTTTGTTTTACCGAGGAATCTTTTTTTTTTTTTTTTAAATAAAAATCGGATTAAAAAATGTTGTACATTTTAGACTAACATTAATAACATGAAATAATATAAAAAGTGATAAATATACCTCTATTACATAATATATCAGAGTATTATATTATATTGTTGAATGGAAATTATTTACAAGCCGTCCATATTTTGCTGCTATCCGTGTAGTAAATCGATGTTACCAAACCATTAATTGTTAAAACGCGGTATCCTGTGAGACGGGGTGGAACACACTTTCGGAACGATTGGTATTTTGGGGAAAATTCCAATTTGGAAAAACGAATCTTTTCCATGACGTGGTGCATTATTATATAGTATTTCGAATATGTTTCATCTGGTAAACAATGTAATATGGAAATTGGCGAATCGGCTCAAACTATAAATCCAAAACGCATTTACGCGGTATATATGATTATATTCAACGACGTGTTTAAATTTGATAAATTTGACGAAAATGAAAATCGACACATTCGGTGTATATATTTATAGATTACAGATTCGTCCGGAATCGCTAAATCTTATTGTTCGCAAGTGACGTTATGTCGGAAAGACAATCAAGTATCATATAATAATGTTTATCAATCAAACAATAATTATTTATGCACACGCGTGTTCATAGTTTTTGAACTATAAATAAACAACTGTATTTACACTAACGATAAATCGTAAACGTTCAACCAAATAAAATAAATGAAAACCAGATGTCGCCTGACAATAAAATCCGAAGGTCTGACGTAAAGTGTATTTTTATTATTTAATATTTTAGAAATTTTTACGAGACCATTGTTTGTATATTACCCAGTGAACAAGGCTAGAATGAAAACAGACACTTTTACGTAGTACAGGTTTGGCAAATGTTTGCTCTGGGCGACATGCCAATAATAATTTGTCGTTAAGGTGAAATAAATAAATAAAACGCAGAAAGGCGTAACGGGCAGTGGAAACCGCCGACCATACGAAAATACTGAAGTATCAAAACTAGGACCTAAACCTGGAATTTGAATTATTCAAAGGACCTCTATGGGATCATAAACCATTTACGCTATAAAAATTTAACATTTATTTAAAATTTAGATAAGAGTAGATCCTATTCAAAACCTGTACAAACTGGTACCTACTCGGGCCCGGACCAGAACTTTTATTTCATTTATTTTAAAGAATTTAATTTTGGATGTAATTATTTTGCAAAACCAAAACGGAAACAATTTCAAAAAAGGCTCAACGATAGAAAACTGGCAATTTTCGCCATTTTCGTTCATCTGTAAATTATTGCTGTAAATAAAATAAATTGAAAAAAACACATTCTCCAACCTTTGCTATTATCCAAATGTCTGTATAGTCTATACTTTATAAAAGAAAAATCACGGTCAATTGGATATTAATAATTATTATTATATTATCAATTATCGAGTAAATGAAAATGAATCGTATGGTTAGGTTAGGTTAGGTTAGGTTACACAGCGTTGATTTGTATTATGGTATGTTTTCTAATATACCTAATTATAATTCATAATATTGTTTACGAAATATTATAAATAAATTATAACAATGTATTGATTGATATACATATTCAAAACTTCTTGAAATTTTACATGCCACAAATATATTTTGTGCGCGATAAATAACGTTAATAATCCCCAAACCCTTGAAAAAAATTATATAGATTTTTTTTTTATTGCTTTTATCGCGTACTGATCTAAATGATAAAATATTATTTTCAATTTCTTGGTAATTTTTCCATAATTTAAAGAATATCTAATGATTTTATGTCTCATTCACTGATTATAATACGTTGATTTTCACACTATACGTATTACGTATATTAAACGTATATTAAACGAACAGCAAAATATATAATAAAATATAATGTTAAATACTTAATAATTAAAGTTGCGACGATAAGAAAACTTATTAAGATTTTGTTCACGTATCACATTTATCGGATAAAAATTAAACACTCGTTATCTCTGCGGAAGCCGAGATCCCGTACAAAAAATGCGAAACAAAAAATCAGACTGGCATAGTGGAATTGAACCGGGTGCATCCATATCGAAAGTTCGTTAACAATACCACTGAGCTATCTCCTCGGATAGTAAATTGATCGAAATTTCACTCATAATGTAGGTATACCTACATATATTCGTAAATAACGTCTCGGTCGTACAGGGACGATTTGTAAACCAAAAAATGTTCAGTCGGGGGTTAAATCATCCGGGAAACCCGAATCCGACATCCATGGAATTTGAAAACGTCGTCGCAGATGTCCCGAACGCCGATTTCGGGATTTCGGGGTGATAAGACGGCAGTGCGAAAAACGCTCAAGCGATAAGGAACAGGTGGCGGAACGGTTTATGTAGGGTCGAAAAGTCGAAATAAGGACGAACGAAAAACGGAAAAATCGTAAATCCAAAGCACGACAGCGATAAAAACGGAAACGAAAATGCCCACGTGGCCGTCGGTACGGAAAACGGTTCCCGGAATTAAGCGAAATGCGTAAAGTTTTCTCTTCCATGAAAACCCGTCTATTTGGAGTTAGCATATTATTTAAATGATTGTTTACTGTATTTTGCGCTTTAATTTTTTTTTTTTTTTAGGTTTTTAGGTCATAAAAGCTGAATGATAATTTAAATGTTATACCATCAAAACATCTTATGCTTCGAAATATTTCTTACTCTAAATAGTACAATTTTCGTTTATACTCGTATAATATGTAAATATCTAAAACAACCAAATGAAACATTTTAAAATATCATTGCAGCAAGTAGAGAGTAGAAGCACTCCGTTGGTTGGTTAGGATACTAATACGGGTTGATATTTGATTATTGAAAACAACAATATTTTATAACGATATTAGTTCGCTGCAATATGCAAATACATATAATTATTACAGGATGATGTCAAATATGGAATTTAGTCTTATAACCCACTATGGCAACTTTATTTGTTCATTTTTCCATTTACAAAAATGTATTATCGTTATATAATTATTTACAATGAGAATTAATCTAACTTGTAATAATCATTAAAAGTAGGATTTTTTTTAATAACGGATATTTTGAGGGCGCACGTCAATAATAATTCTAATCATATTGTGAGACGTGAAAATATATTTTATAGTAGTTTTCTTCTTTGAATTCAATTTAATTCTTTATTACGGTTCTAGTAATGAATATTCATAAAATCAATGCATCTGTTGATAATTTTTAACTGTCGTTTTAAAGTAGGAACTTTAATTTTATTATTTAAGGTCATTATTAAAAGCTTTTTGAGAGTTATGTCAGTAGTATATCGTAGTGTATGGCATATTATATCTATTAATTTTACATAATATCACCTATCAATAAAATGATTCCGTTTATATGTTTCACGAACTCAAATGATATGATGTCAAATTTGAGCACGAGAAAACGTTATCTGTTCACTAACTATTATAATTGACGTACTTAAATAGCCCAACGGGCACGTCACAAACTCGAAATACATGTATTATACATTACATTCATTAGGCGGATTGATTTTAAATTAGTTAATATTATTTGTCATCCCACAAATATCTACCTTGTTGTTTTACCCTTATCGATTATTTAAGATGAACAGAACGTCGCTAGGTAAAATATTTCTTATGTATCCTATCAGAATATAACGCAGGCATTGAATATAAAATTAAAAATGCACATGACTAACCGACAGAGAGAGAGAGAGAGAGCAAGCAAACTAAAAACTACTTTATTTTGTAAAAAAAAAAAAAAAAAACATTGAAAAATTGAAAAATCAATTCTAGATTCATTCTGATATAGAAATAATAAATTCAATATTCTCGTATAGTTAAAACTTAAAACAACAAACACAATTTTCTTATTAACTGAAATTGCATTAATACCAATAGGCAAGTAAGTTATATATTCATATATAAATAAATTGTAATCCATCTTTGTATTTTAAATATTGTATAGAATTGTATATATATATATATATATGAATTTTTATAATACTATTACTTACATATTTTTGAAATTAAAAAAGATGCACTTCGTTCATCGGGTGTTGGTATGGGTAAGTAATGTACAATTTCGGTTATTATCTTTTTGGTGGAATATTCTCCAAAATTGAGAATTTTCGGTAATTTCCTTTTCTTAGCCATATTTTACCGATTTGAACATGTTATATAGGTAATATGTTTGCCAAAATAATTAATTTTAGTATTATTGTTGTGGTCATAATATTGTACTGCAGTTATTATAATGGTAATCGAATTTAATAATTAAAAATCATCCAAATTAATTCTTATTATTCAAATTATCTTAAACAATATATAAAACTAAAATGGCCACTACCGTTACACTAGCCCTATATAATAATACAATATTATTTTTAATATAATTTTAGAAACACATGTAATATGTTAAAACCGGTAATATATAGGTATGTCCGTTTGACTGTTTTACTGTCCGTTAAACAATAATAATTGTGTGCAAATTCATGTACGTATATTATATTCTAGTAATGGGCAATTCCAGTTATTACCATGATTTTAAGACATGTGTTATCACATAAATCGTGGTTTTCACTTATCAGTTTATTGTTATTTTTGTTAATTTACGATGTTTATAGAGCATGTTTTCCATCCTATTCTACCGGAAATCTCAGCGATGTGATTAAATTTTATTATAATATATTGTTATGAATTATGATTATAATAAATTCGAGAAATTTGCAAAAACCATAAGGGTTTATGACGACAAAATTTGCGACGTTTTATATCTGTAATTTTCACTGGTTTTATTACTTCGTGAGAATGTTTTCCGGTAATATTCATCTCGAGAATATTCTTAACTCACATTACTAGTGAAAGCCCTTCGCTTATCGGATAGGATACTCTTGGTGGATGTATTGCATTTTAAAGTAATGGTAAATCATTGCATTCGAAAAAAAAACGATTCTGAGTGCAGCTTCAATGTACTATACAGAACAACTATTTAGGAGGATGTCAGCGCAAATAATTTTCAATGAAAAACTCATGTCAGCATTTTTCATTTTTAACAACATACAATCATCTTAAAAATAGAAAACGAAAAACAAATTATAAATAACAACAATATCTAGCACTTTATGGATTTGTTTTTATGATATTTTAATTTGTTTCAAGAGTTATAGTTATTAAAATAAATTTAAAAAATGTTGAGTTTTTAACAATTCATAAAATTTGATTAAATACACATATAGAAAAACGGTTCCGAAGGGCCCTAGGTAATTTTGTTTTTTAGCATTTATTTTTTGTTTCGTGTTTACAAGATATTTGTAAGTTATTATAAACGAGAAATGCAAAAGTAATATTTTTAATAAAATTATAATGATTCATAAAAAACAACCATAATAAAAAATTATATAGTTACCAATTATTAGTTATTTTAAAAATGAAACATTTAATAATAATAACATTTGTAAGATTTTTATTTTTTTTAAAATTATCTACAAATTACCTATATAGAACCCTTTAAAAATGGCCGCTCTGACATCCTCTTAATATTAATGATATTGTTCAGTATGCCTGTAATTATATCAAAAGAATAATCGTAGAAAAAAATAGGATTTTGTGTGACCCTATCTATATTATAAAATAAAATATTTATTTAAAATAGCTTGACTTAATATGAGTATATAATTATTACTGTCAATTACATATATAGTATATTTTATTTAGAATTTAGTTACTGTTCTGCTTTTTGAAAACTAACAAAATATTGGAAGACCATTTCATTTAAATGTTGTATACTCGTATGTTGTGCCTTTTTTTCGTCATATTTTGGTAGTTTTTCCTTATGCGTTAAAAAAAAAAACAATTAAAAAAACCAAAAAATTACCTCTTTAAAGTATCAACTAGATGCAATTTATTACCAAAAAAAAGTATGCTTATAAAGTTTGGAGTTCTCTTTTTGGTAAAAAATTTGTTAACAGAAAAAAAAATAAACGTTGTAAATTTACTAGCTCCTTCGCTACGCTCAGAATCTAAAATTAAAAAATTGTTTAATTCAACAAATATTATGCTCATATAAAAATAAAAATAAATATATATTATAAAAAATTACAATTTATATAAATATTATAATATATTATAATATATATTATAAAACTCTCTCGCTACGCTCAAAATCTAAAATATTATGTGTCAAGAGTATTAAAAAAATATATATTATTAGTTACAACTAGTTTCGACTATAAGTCATATATAATATATAAACTTATATGTATATTTCTGTAATGTATAAATATCATTAAGTTATTGGCTAATATTTTTTGTTTAGCTTTTGCTTTTGCCATAATATTTTATAATTATTTGTTAATGGTAATAAATCCGTTTTCAAAAGTAGATTATTACAATATTATTGTTAACGTTTCTTATTTCGACCGTATAATTCAAACTTATTTTATAATTTCAGAAAATAACTCATATTATGAATATATATTACGTTGAATTAAATATTATTGTCAAAGAACTTTTGGTTGAATAAATTCAGCATTATATATTAAATATAATCCTTAAACGGAACAATAGCTGTTCTAATATTGAATAACCATTAAGGGTTCTTTACAGATGCATTGTTTCCCTTTGGAAAAGTATCAATAATCCCAAAATATATTTACTTTTAAATGAATTGTAATTCCTAATTTTATCGAAATATCGCTTATCGAGAATCGAAATTCGTATAATATGCAAATAATGAATCACGGGCTTGGAGTTTTTACTCTAAAGGTTCTATATCGCCAATTTCTTAAAAAAGTACATTATTATGTAAATGTTTATATTTAATACATTATTTCGAAACTAGAACGAATTAATTCAGATTAATATCGGATGAGTTATAAAAAATGAAAATATTCTCAATAAATATTACCAATGGTATATAGAATAGAAATTTAAAAGTACTGTAATAGTCTAATGAACAATTTAAAATTACCATCACAGGCACTTTTTATTCTCAGCCCGCGAAAAATAATTCGAAAATACTAAAAAAAAAGTGGGTAGCCTAGATAGTGTAAAAACACGTTATAATAATATTTTATATGTACCGACAAAAACGCCTAGTATAGAAATATTACTAGGTACTTTAAAATATCTGAAAACAGGTGACAAAAACGCTAATATAATATTGTATTAGGTATACCAATTCACGATAACAATAGTATTTGACCAAAATTATTTCATTATATGAATTATACTAAGATAATATTATTTTTATAATATTATGTTATTAACAAGATATCTTTTTCAATGTCGTTCGTTGAAAAAAAAAAAATATATATGTCCAACATTGCACATTACAACATGAATTACAACATTCTATTATATACTTTTAGGGAAGGTGGTTTTTTTTCTTTTTGCTGTAAATTATCCAAAAAAAATCGATGTATCGTCGCGTTCGTCAATTTCTTTAAATCGGACACAAACGTGAAGAACTATAATTGAAAACTTTCAAAAGATAGGAAATGTGAATTAAAAGTGAGAAATAAATTAAAAATCAATTCTTATACTATTTCAAATCGTTCGCATAGGCGAAAGTTCTTTGGTATAATAATATTAAAACAACTTTAATCAAATGGGAAAAAATTAGGATATCAGTAAGAATGAAATTCGTATTTAGTGGATACCACGTACCCGTCATGGTTTCGTACTTGGTGAATTGCGAGTATAGTGATGGCGATTTGTTCATTTTTACGACTTTAACAAAAATAAAACTGAACATTTTATTCTTATTTCGAGAAATGAAATTAAAAAGGAATTCGTTAATAAAATATCTCGGAGAAAATTTTAGAGTTGAGCAAATTATCTCAATTGATAAACAAATTCAAATGAGATAATCTGATCTTTTTTTAAATAAATTATTCTTCCTAATATTAGAGAAACAAATACATTTTTATGTATAAGTTATATATTCTTTATATTTTTCTAAAGAATTTGATTGATTTCTAAAAAAAAAATAAATAAATAAATAAATAGAATCAAATAAGTATTTCACTTTTTTGGATTCTGATGTCTAAATATATATATATATATATATATATATTAATAATTTTTTATTGTATATAAAAATAGACCAAATAGGCCAAATGGTTATATTTTACCACAATTATTTTTTGTATAATTGTATATATCAGGGATTAGCAACTCCATTAGTTACTGAAGTAACTAGAGGGCCAAATTTTGAAACATAAAATTATTGCAGGCCAGATATAAAGTTGTATTCTTTATTATATTATATGAAACAAATTCAATAATATATTTTTTATGTCTATGTTAAGAACTAATATCTAAGTTTAATATATATGTTTTATTATTTAAAATATAAAATTTTACCTAACCATATTTTTACTATATTTGAAGTAAATTTTAGACAAACTTTCCATAGTAAAAATGTCGAAAGACAGATAAAAAAGAACGGCGGCGGGCCGGATGTGGCCCGCGGGCTGCCAGGCTGCCCATCCCTGGTATATATTGTAAAATTTTTACTTTTCCAATTTAATATAGAATATAAAATGGAAAAAACAGATAATAAAAATGTACTAAAATTCTTATTCTACTTGTCATCAATCTAAATTTGTCCAATATTCACTTTAAAAGCCATAATCTCGAATGCATGTTTATAAAATGAAAACGAAAATAAATTTCTTTACAATCATTAAATGTTGATGTAAAAGTACTTTAAGGTAAATTATTTTAAACATTTGATTAACGGTTTTCAAGTGTTCATTAAAACATAAATAAATGAAAAATAGATTTTATATTTTATTTTGATTAATTTTCATTCAAATATTTGTAAAACCACGTTGAATGTAATTTATATATTATTATTTTACCGTATATATCGTATGATTTCAATTGCCAACATAGCTCACATCTGATAATGGGGTTTTCATATTGTGGTGTCCAACACATTTTATTTTATTTTATGTGTTACATATTTGTGCACTCGGGTACCACTGTCTTTACAGACCGTGACCCGTCGGCCGGAATTACGTCTTTAGTCGTTTTCGTTCCCTCGGCGTGTAATCGTGTAGCTCCTACTCCCTTTTCACGTTAATCTTTTTGATCAGATCTGTTAATTGCGTTGTTTTCTCGCATTGAAAGAGACTGCGGTTCTTCCTTAGCAACCGACAGCGTACAACATTTATTTTGATTGACGACGAACATCCCGTGTTCAATACTCCAAAATATTAATGATTTTCATCGTTCAACAGACTAGTAGTTATTTATGTTTCGCTGGACTTTTATTTTTTTGTATTTTTATCCCGTATTGGTATTGTTTTTCGCATTCGTTCGGAGAGTTGCAATAATATTACACGAACGGTGAAAATATGTTTCTACTAAATTTACCGTTAATAAAACCATTCAAATAGTGTCGAAACGGCGACGGATGATGAAATGGAGACAGACGGCCGCCGCGAAACGTTCGACAGTACCACAGGCCATATAGTGCCTAAAATGCGATCGAGTTCCAAAATACGCTTGTCACGTTTTTTTTTTAATTTTCCCCTACCACTGCCATGGATAGAATGATAAAATGATATTAGCGGTATACAGATTCTGTTGTTTTTTTTTTTTTTTTAAATCATTGTCGGTATACTATAAAGTTATTCATTGATATTTTTTAAATTAAATTGCTTATTAATATTAATCATATTTAAATAATTCACATTATTATGAGTGCCTATCAAACTTTTAAACATATTATTTATATAATGTTTCGATTTATTCGATAGGCATCGAAACGTTCGCTGCGGTCATCGTAGAAATCGAGGGATTTCCGGACCGGCGTCCGCGGTAATTGTCAAACGCCGTCATTTATTATTCGTCGCATGTGGAAATTCGTTATTTTTGAAAAAATGTCCAGGAAATCGTTGTTGTTGTTGTTCGACGGTGCGATCGAGCATACACGGCAAACGCGTGACCGCACTCGGATTTCAATCGCCCAGTTCATACAGCTAATAACGGTGGACGGTGAAAATTGTTTTTTAATTAATTTCACACCGCGGGGAACGGTTATAGGTTTTTTACCGCGTTTCGATACCGCCCCCCCCCCCGGGCCATCTGAGGGTCGCGGACACGGTATACGATGGCCCGTGGAAGAAAAAAAAAAAAAAAAAAAGAGGTGGGGGGGGGGGGGCTGGCGACCGTGTGGAACGCGCGCGCGTCGGATATTTCGACATTTCGGGCGCCGGGTGCGGGGGCTGCGGGGCGTGTGGGTGTGCGCGTAAGTGCGGTGGGTGTGTGTGGGTACGGCGGGATACGGGGAGGAAGGGCCCGCGTTTTCGGCGCGGCAATAAATTTCCCCCGCGGCCCGGCCGGCTCGTCGGGCGCGCGCCCCCCGGACCGGGCGAAAGGTTTTCGAAAGGGTTTCGGGTCGCCCGCGAGTCCGTCACGGATGACACTTATTGTCGGGAATTTTCGACGGGATCCCGTCGAACGAACCCGCCGCCGATACGGGTCAAAAGGTCAATCACTCTGTAATATTATATGGGGTAGGTATGGTTGTTAATCGTTGGACGTCGTCCGTCGAGCGTGCGCGCGGCCGGAAAAAAAAAAAAAGAAAAACGTAAATAAAAAATATGAAATTCCGACACGGGCCGGATTTCCCGGAGACGTTTTACTGGTCATCGAAACGTTGCGGGGGGGGGGGAGAGGGGGACGAGCTATAAAATATGATAATAATATACGCAATCAGAAATGTTTAGTTTACGGCCAGAACTCACAGAGAGTAACGACGTATACAGTGGCGCACGGTAATGGCGAACATTGATTTTATACCTAGGTAATATATTGACAATTTATGAACAGTTTATTATGAATATAGTATTATATTGTATAGCGGTAATCGCGCCGTGATTAATAGTCGGTTGATAACAGCGCGGTTTAAATCTTCTGTTGGCACCACTGCCAGGAAAACTGTGGACTTATATCTGATATTGACATGGGCACGTAACATATATATGTACTACAATTTCGTACAGTATTAAAACTGTTATAAAATAAATTCTGGTCAGATTTTTGAAATTTTTTAAATATAATTAAAAATAGTTGAAACAATATGTCTGACAGCGTATCACCTAATTTACATTTGCAACATTCACCGAATTGAAAAAATTAAAAATTGTCGAAGGAGGGGGGAGCTGATATGTTCCTCCCCTGACTCCCCAATAGGCGCACATGGGTAGGGACTTTAAGCAATATAGGGTGTAGCCAAAACCGCGAAGAGCACAGTCCACTTCCCCTTGAGTTATTGGCAATCCAAAATCGGGTTTCAGACTACCCGAAAAAAGTGACTTTTAATATGTTATTTATTAGACTTATACCATATAGTTGACACTATCACACACAGCACAAATTATCCAATGGATATCCTCCGTTGGATGTACAAAATAACCATACAATGTCTTGTCTAGGAATGAGTTTGGATGGATATCCATGTCGAATGGTCATTATCAATGGCTTATCTGCAGAGGAACATTTATGGATATCTTATTGGATATATCAAATAACTATATAATGTTAAATGCGGATAATGATCGTCTACTAATATTATAACCGTGCAGAAAAAATATGTTTTATAGACAAATTACCTGGGTAATATAATTTATACAGCACAATAATTATCCATTAGATATCCATTGGATATGCGAAATAACCGTACAACACACCGTATTTGTATATCGTGTGGCCTTTGATTGAAATGGGGTTTTCACGGATTTGCACGGCCAATAAAAAAAAATATGAAATTCCAACACGGTGGATTTCCCAGAGACGTTTACTGGTCGTCGAAACGTAACGGACGAGCTATAAATGATAACGGCAACGTATAAATATCGCCTGCGCGGAGGGGGGGATGGACGTTAAGCCGATATCTGTGTAAATCCGGCGCCTCCACGTTTTCGGACTCGATTTTATCATTATTCATACCACACAATATTCAGTGGTTTATACCATACAGTTGACACTATTCCACACAGCACAAATTATCCAATAGATATCCATAGATAATAAAGATATGGATGGGCCATGCCTATACCTAATACATGAAGTGTTGTGAATCCGAAGAGAACGCTAGTTACCATAGTGGTTACTTATGGTTTTAATTGAATGGTTACTTGGTAATTGATATATGATAATTTTTTCTATAAGTTATCTATGATAATACTTTAAAGGTAACTGATAAGAATTGTTGTTGACGTGATTTATGGCTACAACATATAACCACTGTTCTATACCATACAGTAACCATATTGGTGACAAGCTCTCTCTTCGAGCACATTTGAATACAATAGCATGGCCCATCCATATCTTTATTATCTATGTAGATATCCTCCATTGGATGTACAAAATAACCATACAATTTCTTGTCTAGGAATGAGTTTGGATGGATATCCATGTCAAATAGTCATTATCAATAGCTTATTTGCAGAGGAACATTTATGGATATCTATTGGATATATCAAATAACTATATAATGTTAAATGTTAAATGTTAAATGCGGATAATGATCGTCTACTAATATTATAACCGTGAAGAAAAAATATGTTTTATAGACAAATTACGTAGAAATACGTACAAATTACGTTACAAAATACTGATTTATCTATACACAATTTTGGAAAATATTCAAAATGTTAACCCTTCCGCGTGCATAATACAATTTTCCGTTTTCAACAGAAATTCAAATTTTTACTAACCGACTGTAAATATCAATATGAATGTTTGCAAGTTTTACTGCATAAGCTAATACACACCGGAAAGACAAATCGAAAATCAATATCGGAAAAAAATAATAATCATAATGTTCATGACTTATAGTTACAATAGTATTTCGGCTAACGGTGGCTGCGACAGAGTTTGTGTACATTGACATCTTACGTAATCCAGACTTGGTTGGCGTAGCTCACTCGGTCTCGTGTAGTCGTATAGGTGCGTAGGTTCGGCGGTAGTATTTTAATCTCGTTCAATGAGCAAAAAATGTTTAAAGGAGCGCTTTCTGTCGTATGTGCGGCGGCGGCGGTCAGTCGGTGATAAATTTTTTTAACGTAATTTTTCATTTTTTTTTTACCTCATTATTATTATATTACGAGTATATATTTTATAACGTTGTTTCTGTACCGTGTCTTGTCTCATTTGCGTACAGTTTTATTTTTATCCATTGGATATTGCTTGTGGATATCCATAAATGACTGTAAAAAGAGGACATTTGGATATCTAATAGATATCCATTGGACATACCAAAATATCCATTGGATGTTTAGGATATTCACAGACTATATCCATTGTACATCCATTAGATATATTTGTGCTGTGTGTGATCAGTGGATATCACAGAATGGTCTGTGATATCCGTACGTCGGATTATATCTGATTACACAGGTGTAAAGAAGAATGATAAAATCGCGTCCGAAAACATGGCGACTGATTTTCACGCTTCCATGTAAATTACTCTTATCAGAGTGTCCATTCTGATTCTTTTATTCTGCGATATTGCCGTTATCGTTTTGACCGAAATTCGTAACATTTAATGATAATAACGATAACAATAATGATAATGACGAAAATACAACAACTGCGCCGTTTTTATTCCGTATAATTATTATTAGGTAATAATATCGATTGGTCGTACGAGAGACAACGACGTATGCCGTCGAAAATAAAATAATAATGATTATTAATCAAGACGGGTTTAAAGTATATTTTTTTTTCTGGATAAGATGCATTTCGCTATTAATCACGAGAGAAATAATACATATATATATATATAGAAAAAAACCCGGGATGGATAATTATTTTATTTTATTTTTTGTTTACGTTTCGCTCATCAATATAATGTTATAATATAACCGTTATGATTGATTAAATTATCGTTTATGAACTTTTTATTTTCGTATATAAGAAAACTTGCAAAATATATAAGAAGTTAAATAACCGTTTCGGTACCCATCTTGACTCCTGAATAATTATTTAATTTTATAATTATTAATTAACTAAATCGCCTATATATTAGTATTACTATTAAGTAGGTATAAACAGTTTACAGGTAAACTTTACTATCATAAAAATAATGTAATACAATATAAACGAATATTTCTATATTAATATTTGATTTAAACTACAAATTAAATGTTATAACTTATAATATATAATATTTATATACAAATAAGTTAAACATAAAGTTTTTCAATAATTTTATCAATTGAGAATTATATAAAAAATGTTAGTTTCAAATCAAAAGCCGCTTTGCTCAGTTTTCGCCCCAGTGTAAGGAGTTTCACACATCACAAATACACATAAATCATATTCAGTTGACATTTTCAAAATACCACAAGAGTCTGACGATTTAAAATAAGTATATTTACCGTTAAATATAGGTAACAATGTAGCAATGAAATGTATAGTCGGCTGGTCCTATCGCTCTGGGGGATATTATATTTGACCAGTCAGAATTGTTTGAAAGTCTAGCTAAACATCGTAATGCCAACGACAAAAGTTCTCTTTAATGTATCAATTTAATTAAAATTATGAAAAATCCTGCGGAAGTCCGACAATTTGAAATGTAGTATCTACTATAGAATATTAAAGCTATATTATGGACATCCATTGTGCGAATCAGTCGATCGGACTTGCCGTTCTCTGGTTTTCATATAACTATTGTCGTCACCGTTATATAGATGGTAATCTATGAATATCTAAAAAAAACATCGTGGAAATTGAATACGGGCTCGTCGCCGGGTATTATATAATGCATAAATGAATTAAATATTCGGATAAATAATATATATATACTCGGTACAATACATATTTTAATCGAACGCAAAAAAGAAAATGGATTATATAATATATGACGTGGGCTGAGAGTAAAAAAATATGTTCTATCTCGCGGTATTTTGAAATTGTTCAGGAGAAAATTTTAAATTTCTACTATACATACCATAATATTGATAATTCAGTATAAAAAAGTACTTTTTAAAAAATTGGTGATAAACAACTTTTTTACTCTGAGCCCACGATGAGATGTTTGTATTTAAATAATGCGGTTAACACGAACGATGTCATAACTGGACACATATTCGAAACGAACCTCCTGGTTTCATGATTCAAAGATAAAGTATGATTCAATTGTACGCTTTAACTTCGTATCCGAAATTAGAAAAAAAATTTAAAACGTTTATTAATCCCGTAGCTCAAAATTTTTCGTACAATATCCATTACATTTTGTGTGCGGAACTTTGATTTTGTAATACCGTATGAGTGTGACACCTTAAATGTTTAACTTATTTTGAGTAAAACATCTCATTAATACAATTGATTTTGGAATGTAATGCATATACCTCGATTTATGCATTTTATCGGAATCCCTAATAGTCGGTTACCGAAGATTTTGGGAAATAATATTGTTAAATTATTTTACTCTAGGTTTTTTATAAAAACTCACCTGAGTATAACGCGGATTTTACACGTCACAACTGCACATCAATATAAATTGAATCGAAATATTAAAAATTTATCTACTCTGAACACATGACAATTGAAATGAACTTATATCGTTTAAGTTAGTTAGTTTATATTTAAGTAGGTGGAATTCAACCGGGTGTAGGTACTCCCTCACCCCCCAACAAAAAAGACATCCGATAACAAAAATCTGTCAACACTGCACTCTAAGCCAACGAAACTATTTTATGCTTAAAACAGAGATTTATGGACAACGAACCCTAAAGTAGAGAGGTAACCTGCTATATATAACCATCACCACGACTATACCAATATTTCAGGACTTTAGTTTAGACGCGAAATCCACGTCACCTAAGTCACTCATTTTTTCACGTTTATAACATTTCCGCCCGGATTTAGCCGTATTTTGTATTTTATGGACTTAAAGTAATTTTATTATGTTGAGTCTGGAATACCTACTATATAATTGTAATCTACTGGGGTCGTCTATTTTATTGTTTTGTGTGCGTACAATACAATTTAACATTAACTTTACAGAGACTTTATAGTTTAAATTATTAATTTATATTACCCTATTACGTCTTATAAACTTATCTCTGGATCAGTGTACTGTGAGGCTCGAAGACGCGCACGTTATAATTCGAAACGAATGTCCCAGTCAGACGGAGACGGTTGGAAGATAATTTAAAGGTATTCAGTAGGACTTTAAAACGTTGGGAAATGTGGCAAAAGCCAATACCAGAAGTTTGGAGTGATAAGATGATGACGCAGGAAAACTTAAAGTTATATTGAACGGATGGTGAATTCGGAAATGAGTTTTTCTTCCCAGAGTCGAAAGCTCGAAAAAAGACGGAAACGCGAACGACCGAAATGTGTAAAAATCTCAAAACATCCGGAGAATAGTTTGAAAACGCTAAAGAAAAATAGAAAAAGAAAAGAAAAAATATATTTTGAGTTGCTAATTTTATGTATACGATTATTGTTATCGATAGCTGGTATATGTTTTGAAATTTGAACTTTACACTAACCAACCGAATCTCTACACGGCAATACTATAATGACAAATCTAGTTTTGAAAACATTTCAAAATATTTGAATTATAAAATTGAAATTGAATATATATGACTTTCAATTTATTCATTTGGTACATTTATACATTATAGTAAATATTATTTTTACGGTCGTATGCGATCGAGAATTAATTTAGAATATCCGGGAAAAAATTTCGGTAAAAATTTTATTATTATTTTGTTGTTCGATATATTTTATAAAAGTGCGTTATATATACTTCACAGAAAGTATTATATATTATAAGTGAAAATAAATAGAATGATTCGCTTCTCGTGAAATCATCCGGTTAAACAAATATGAAAACATGTACCTACCTACATACAATGCATTATATAGGTACGTAAAAATGATTTTTCATTTAATATCAAATTTTAAAATGTTTGTAAGTATATTTATATTTATTTATTTATATTTATTTATTGTTCTGATTAAATGACGCTGTAATATAATTGAATTTTGCCTGGACTTTTCATGAAAAATTCGTTTTTAATTCGAAGTGAAGTAACCGTTGCATCGGACATTGATGTATTGAGTAGGTACCTATATATTCAAATTATTACGAGTGTACGTAACAAGATGCATAAATGAAATCGAAGGCGATGACAAATGGATTTACTCCGAATCTGGTATATAGCCTTATTATGTGATTATGTTATTTCGGTTTTAATCTATTTGCTATTATTATACTTAAAGTAATATAATTAATTAGGATAATCGGTTCAGACTAAATATATATTTTAGAGTAGGTAGCATTAAAAACATATATTATATTTCCCAAATCCTATTACACTCGTGCGCTTACCTACGTGTGCATTTCTATGAATGTACTACGCGTATATATTTGCCCGGTATAATACTGTATTCTAAGTATTTTCCACAAAGTGAAAATTCGGAATTAATCCCTTTCCGAAAATGTGTATTTAATTTCCCAAATCACATTGCTTATAATAATAGTAAATGCAGCGTGAGCAAATGCATTAAATTTTAAACAGTTTATTACAAAAAGAGTATAAATTATATAACACTCTTATGTACTAAAAATTTAAAAAAATATTATTAGGTACCCAATCGTAACGTAAAAGGAATCGGAAATATGCAAATATTATTTGTAAAAATCAATATTATTCACTAATTACACGTTCAATAAGAACGGTACATATATTTCGATCCATTCCATAACCATCATATCATGCACGATGCATGATATAATTAGATGATATTCTCTTACATATTTTGAACATAAAGTATATATATATTGGAAGAATTCCTTTTTAAACGAGAATAATGAATATCGAGTTCATAGCCTCATCAATTTATATATATATATATCTTTTAACAGAAAATAAAAACAACACAGTGATAGTAGAAATCTTATAGAAATTACTAAGTGTATTTCTGAAATTTCTGAAATTATTATTTTCCAATTTATAACATTTCGATAAATTTCGGTAGTTTTTTTTTATGCTAAAGAATAATATTGGAAAAATTGAAAACATATTCCAGTATCGAAGTACAATCTAGAACAAATTGGTTAAAACAATGACTTTTCCTCGGAAACTTCTACTCAATTCCTTTTACTTAAAAATATATAGGTAACTATAATTCTTTAACTATGATAAATTTATTCGATATTTTTCAGTTTATCCCAATATTTCATTAAGATCAGTAGTTGTTAATTACGCTCATGTATTATGCATTTTATAAAAACAACTGGGGGGGGGGAGGGGAAATTAAAAATTCTTACCCGACATTGAACTGAAACCAGCTACATATACTCTCAGAATTTAAAACATGTTTTGAATTATATAAACATGATATGTATATAAATATATAATATTGAATGTAATTATATATAGATTTATAAAATACGTTATATAAATGTTTTATTGTTGTATTAATAATTATTGATATCTTAAGTATTTCCTATCTAATGAAATTTAGGCATTCTCGTATTAACGAAGAACAATTAAGTTAAATAATAATAATTATTTATTATATTTAAATATTTCAGAACAATATGGATTATCAATTATTATTCCTTATTATTTTGAACAAAAACTGATAAATCATTTTGAATTGAAAAAATTACGGTTGATAAATAATGATAAACTATAGTACATTCGTGAACGTATAGATTTATTTGTATGATATAGTATATTAATATGTACGTCGTCGCTCGTTTTAAATTAGATTTATTACACTTTCGGTGTATTATATGTCAAACAACGAGAATAAATATGCGGTAGGACTGTCGATCTGAATGGAATTAATGTAGTCTATGCACAGATAAAACGTAATATGATTAACGTCGAGTTGATTACATATATCTACTCGAAAAATGTCAATTTGTATAAAATAAAATAAATGCAGTCTGTAAATCGGGTACGGATGCATTTCGCTTGGTATTGGATTCTGGACAATTGGCAAATAATGATTATTTTTTTCTGCCCACAAAACAATCATGTATATCATACATACCTAGTTGATGATCGAAAGTTATAAGGGGGACGGGTGCTATCTTCAAAAGGTTATTTTATTATAGTTACGAGCACAAACTACCGTTAAACGCCTGCCGTTTAATTGGCCAGAAGTGTACATAACTAAAAAATTATTATCAGATAAAAGGTTCATAATGTATAAACAATAGTATAAAATATAATATACTCTGTCAAAATGTCAAGTTGAAATAACTATTTCCTAAGAAATTACCCTTTAACTCCGGTTTTTGTCATTTTTTATACAGTTTTTTTTTCATTCGCTATTATCGATATAATGATCGCATCGAAGTATCATTCGGGTAAAATGCGCTATCAAGAAAGTGTAACGTGTAACGAGTGTAATCAAGTCCCCAGATCGAAAAGTTCTATCCAGAAAAAAATATTTATATATATATATATATATATATATATATATATGATATTTTTATAACCAGTAAGAGATGATTTCGTTCGAAATAAAAAATAGATTCGATTTATGCGAGTCAATGTGAAAAAAAATACATTAAATCAGTTTGTCGTAATATACGACATAGAGAAAACAACTTTTAACCAAACATAATCCTATTGTATTTTATTTGGAAATTATCCAATATTCTACAATGAAAATATAATGCATTCAAGGACTTGTAAGCATTGCAACCAGTAACGGAATATGGGAAACCTCCGGGGTCCTGGCTAGTCCTGACCACTATTAGTAACCACGTAGTATTAATAAAAAAATTTCAACACACGTTATACCTCCTTATTTTGGAGTTATGCATTTTATGCATAACATCATATACAAGTGATAAATTATAATTTAAATATCATGTTATTACAGTACTCAATAGTTTTTCGATTTTAATTCATAATATTTCTTTGGACGTCAATATAATTTAATAAACTATATAATTATCTTATTTGTCATTTGAGTAAACCTACTCGTCGATAATTCATATATAAATAAAATAAAACCAAAATCCACAAAAAAAGTACTTTTTATTTTCAGAAATACGTATTTTCTGACAATAAAAAGTAAATTTTTGGTGGATTTCAGTTTTATTTTATTTATATAATGATCTTGATATATACGGGAATGTATAATTTTATCGTATATTTTTGACCGCGAAAATTGTGTGCGTACGGTACAAAGACCAGTTTAACACCGACTTTGGAAAATAAAACTTTATATTTGAGGTTATTTATAAAATTAATATCATTATGTTAACTATATTAATATGATTGTATTTCATTATTTGAAACCAATGTTCAATAGATCCCGTCAAACTTGTTTACTTCAATATTAAGTTTATTACCTAGGTATGCATTTAAGTGTTATGCACTGAGACTTAAAACTAATATGGATTTTATGATCAGAGGGAAAAAAAATAGCTTAAGACATAAAAACGTAAAGGAAATATAAGAACATTGATGCAACTGAGAATACTAATAATAAATTTACTGTTCAAAATAAATATTAGTGTTTATTTTATAACATTAATAATTGTGTTTAATTTAAAATAATTTTTAGAATTTATTTAAATTTATCATTCCTGTTGATCTACTGATTCTTCAATTGTATACAAGGATCTTTGGCGCATGATTGATTTTTAATAGATTTTATTTAAGCAATTTAAAAAATAATTAATAATTAGTAAATAAAAAAAAAATATTTTAATACATTTCAAGTGGTCATTTTTCAAAAACATTTTTCATTCTAAACTGTAACGCATCTATAAAATTTAAATAAAAATATTATGTACTTTAGCATTTCTCAATTTATATATAAATTTGAAAACATTGTAGAAAAATACAATAAAAATTCATGCTATAAAAATGGTATGGTAGAGTTTCTTATATAGCTATACTTCTATAAGTGCATTTGGTAATAATTTTTATGAATTGTACAAAAATATTTTCTTAAAAATCATTAATTGAGAAGAAAAAATGTATCTAAAGAGTAATTGGGTCAAACTCGAAATTTAGGTGTCGAACCGAAATATGTATTACATTTAAGAGCGAACCCTAACTCGGACCAAACTTTTAGTTTGTTGAACCCAATACAAATTATCATATAATTTAAAATACGTCATCCAAGTTCAAACTTTTTTTCGAGTTTGAAAATCTATTAAAGTTTCTTTTGGTTGAGTTTTTAATACTTAAGTTTGACTTTTAAATCCAAACCAACTCTTGAAGTTCTGTTCGATTTCTTAAGCTTCGAACTGTTCAACCCACCTCTACGTAAAACCTCTACTTAAGGAACTAGATATTTTTTATATATATTATATGTTTTTTTGTATTGTTTTTCTAAAATGATTTTATGCTCATAATAATAATAAATAGTAAATAGTGAGTTTATTTATTGAATTTCTGGTGTTTTAATGTCTTAACAGTAATTTACAATAATAATAAATAAATGACAAACAACTATTTAGCACAATGTAGTAGACTGATTGAAAAAAAAAAAAAAAAACAAAACAAAATTAACAAATAATGTTATGTAAAAACAATTTAAAAAATTATAAAAATATAATTAGATATTATTATATCTAATATTAGATAGAAACTGATTATTAGCACATGCACAAAAACATAAGTAGATACCGATGGTTAGCAGGTGTCTACCTAGCATCGAATGACTTTTGTGCGTATTTTTAAATGTTTTTAAACAGGTCTGAAAAATGAACACTAAAACACTGACTATTGCTATAGCTAGACACAATTGTATTTGTCTTCTATATATTCGAAGCACTAAGAAAATTAGGAGATTTTGCTAAAAAACAGCCGAAACATCAAAATTTAATAACCAAATATTTTTCTACTGTATAAAATAAATACATAATATGTACTTATATAATAACTTAAACTCTTTTTTGAAAATTAATAATAATGAAAAAACAAAAAATTCATATTTCATTATATAACTCGAAGTTTTGACATAATTTTGGTAATTTTGAGTTAGGTATTTCAAATAGTATACATATCTCGAAGCGATTTTTTTATCCCTCTTCCACTTTGAGTTATTGTCACTCTATTGTAATAATATATTACATCATAACAATGTCACTACCAGGATTTTTTCAAGTAGTCGGGTCTACCATTTTTTATGACGCAAAATGTATTTTTGGTAAGACTTAAATATCAATTGAAAATTTCACATTTACAGTTTTGCTTTTTGTACGAAAATTGCATCACATAATTTAATCTAGGAGTAAATATTACAAACTATTTACTATAATGTGTGTATTGAAAACTTATACGTTGTTTATATTTCATATTTTCATAAAAAATTATAATAACAACTCTGAAAATCATAAATTTAAAAAAAAATTTTAAAAATGATTGTTCTTCTTAACTACTGATTACTATTTCAAAACTGAATGGATACAATATGATATATTGTAAGAGTAGTTGTACTTACTATCTTACATGTTTTCCCTCATGTAGAACCTAGGGAAAGTATCATTAAACAATGATTCAAAGAATAAAATTAATTAACCAAATTTAAAATCGTCGAAAATAAAATCAATACACACGGACATTGGACAAAACCAATTCACCTCACTTGAATTGCCATTATAAGTTAGGGATGGCCTATTTTTGATGAAAATTAATAAATTTTCCATCTATATACCTATTGGTGACTTATTAAACCTGACCTTACTTAACTGTTAATGAACAAACTCACAATTAAAATGTAATGTCTGAGTAAATTAGTTATGGTCGTATAAATATGCACAAAGAAAATTAATTCAAAGGATAACCATATTCAAATTATCTATATGAGATAGAGGTTAAGTTAATTTATTTATCCAAATAATGTTTGATTAATATACATTTAGTCCTTCTCCGATGACTAATAAAGCATGTTTTTTATGAATTTTAGTCGAATATTGTTAAAGAGATGAAAAAAATGACTTTGGGCCATTCCCTTTCCTCGACCTTATTCCACTAAGTAATTTATATGATAATGTATACGTAATTTATTTGAAGATATTTTATGTAAAATAATGTAGGTGTGTTTAAATTAAAATTAAAAATCAAACCTAGTCAATATTATTATTGATTTAAAATAACTTTTGAAATATTAAAAAAATTTTCATGGATAAAAATAGTACGTAATAAACATTATATGTGGACTTATTGTTTTACTATATAGTATTATTTAAAAATGAATAATCGAGAAAATATTATTGCAATCGTCCGACAAAAAATCGAATGCAAAATAAAATTGAACAGCAATCATACATTTACATTATATTTATATATATATATATATATATATAAATAAACTATTATATTATTAAATATTATAAACAAAAGTAATTGATTTTAAACTTTGTAGCTTTTTAAATGTATGTTTTTTAAGAATATCAAAATCCTAACATGATTTTATTCTCAATATCCTTAATATTTATCCTGATAATACCACGTTAATTTCAAAGAATTAATAATAATAGATTCTGAGTGATTTGGCATCGTTCCGAATCGTGATTAGACTAAATTGATTATAATATATTATCTATTAGAACCATTAACCACGACGACAGTGACGTGAACTTTCCGGTTTATGGTACATATAAATTTGCACATTTGACTAGGGAAACATACCCCTACTTCGGGTACAGTGAAACCTAAATATATACTTGTAATT
The DNA here is from genome assembly GCA_025469235.1 of Pemphigus obesinymphae. Taxonomy (NCBI): domain Eukaryota; kingdom Metazoa; phylum Arthropoda; class Insecta; order Hemiptera; family Aphididae; genus Pemphigus; species Pemphigus obesinymphae. The sequence continues at coordinate 5,132 of JAIPRL010004114.1, read as the reverse complement.
ATAATATATATATATAAAAAAAAACGTTGCTTTTATATTGAAAATGTCTTAATAAAATATTTTGTCGATTACCTTAAAATTATATAGGTATAAGTATATCCATAATTATAATAAAATAATTTAAATAATTATAACTCAAAATAATTTAATTTTATATATATATATATATTATATTTATATTCGGATTCATAAAATTAATAATAATTATTTGACAAAATATAATAACAATTTTTCATTACACATTAATCGAAAGTATAGATCATAAAAAGTAAAATAAATAATCGTAAAAAAAAAAACTGAAAAAATAACGAACAATTCAATATAAATTGGGAAACACAAAAACAAAGATTTATATATATTATTTTATATCTAAAATAATAATTATTGAATACCATCTTATCTCAGGACAAAAGAAAATTATTTTTGTTCGATAAATAATATATTATATCTGAATGGTTTGTAGCTATAGATTACAACGGTAGTTTAAAATAAATAGTTTTGTAGTCATATGTGAAGAAAATTATAAATTATAAATGATAACAATCTTAATCATATTATAGATTTATAGATTTTCCATGAATCAGAAAATTTGTATAGTTTAATTATATGGAGAATATTAATATTTGAGTACTTGTGGATAATTTATTTCAAATAAAATAAAACCCAAATCCACAAAAAATTTAACCTTTGAAAAGTTAAATTTTTTGTGGATTTGGGTTTTATTTTATTTGAAATATGGAGAATACCAAAAAAAAAAAAAAAAAGGACGTAAACTACTAAGTAGTACAAATTATTGATGAAAAAATGTTAGGAAATGCATTAGAAATACATAGTATAAGTAAATAGTAAAATACTATAAAATCTACGAAATATTAATTGTAGTGTACACATCATCACTTTATAAAAAGATTTCGTGTGAAAAAACTAATATTTTTGAAAGAATAAAAATAAGTCATATATGTAGGGAGGCAGTGTTGGACTGGCCTCAAAAGGCCTAGTCCGCGATTTGATCAAAAGGCCGTAGCCAATGAAAAATACTAATCGTTATACTTAAGAGGACGTCACATATACAAATTTTAGGGGTTCTATATTACCTATATAGGAAATTTTAATAAAAAAAAATATCTAACAATTTAAAAATATTTAAGTATATTTTAAAAATAATTAAAAATAATTCCGTGTCAGTACTACTATTTATTGTTGTATAATTAAAATATTAAGATAATTAAGATATTCACAAAACCGCTTAACAAAATAAAATTATTTCTCAGGTTGCAGAAGTAATTTATTAAGAAACACATTATAGTAGACACAATAATTTGTGTTTTACCGTGGTCCTTCTTTCGGTAATATAATTAATAAGAACTAATGTTTATCATCTGCAAAAATTACCCCAAAAAAATTATTTTTATTAAATTAATAGCTTTTTTTATGATTTTGTCTTTAAAATAAAGATGATGATAGAATTTGTAAATATTGCGTACAAATTTGCTTTTTTAATTACGACTACAGATTGAGAAAACATTTATTTTCGGTAAAATAATACACGTGTAGCGTCCTCCAATTTCAAAACATAATATTTTGAAAAAGGTAATATAAAATTTAAATAATCTTAGAAAAGCTCAAATGTTTATAGAAAATTTTAAAATGTATTCAGTTAGTTGGAAGATCATGTGGGAAAAATGAATGGTTATAGATGATATTATTGTGAATTTTTTTAATAAAACAACATTGTTTAATGTTTAAACATGATCTGAAATGTATATAGAACGTAGATATATTAAAAATAAAGAAAAATCAATTTTTAGTACTTAAGAAAATTATCAATCTAGTATTTGAAAAAAATTCTATAACCATAAGAAGAGGCAAAGTTGTATATACCTAATATGTATAGTATAATAAATTAGTCTATGCTTTGTGAAAAGATGAAAAAATGATAAAATTTGAAATATTATAAATTTTGGTGATAAAAAAACATATAACAGATACCTACATCCTACATGTATATTCAGCCTGGTCATTTTTAATTAAATATTCAATTTATCTGAGTATTATAAAAAAAATTCTGATAAATAATTTATTCAAAAACTTAATACATACTTTGCAAAAAAATTAAAATACTATTTTACAAGTTTCTACAAAAATAGATCAACTATTCAGACATTTTGACTATGGTTGTAAAGCAAAGTTGTCAATTTCATAATTCTAAGATCTAAACTCCAAAATTACGCTCAACAATCAAAAAACCAATTTTAAAATTGGTGAAATTTAGAAGGATCTTCTGGTAGTGGTAAATTATAAAATCTGGAATGTTGTTAATTTCGTCAAAAGTATACACGATGTAACAATAAAACTAAAAATCATTACTTAATCCCAGTATTATAGCGGAAGATTAGTGATATATATATATATATAAGTGCATTTTAAATAAAATATGTAAATAGGTACGCCAACAACAGATTTCAAAAACAGATCAATCGTATAGAATTTTTAATATGATTGCAGAATAAGAATTAATAATTGTCCATTTGGTAAATAAATATCGGGTCCGTAGATTTATCAATAAATATTATTATTCAAATATGAGCAAGTGGGCTCAGGGTCCCAAAATTAGCCGAGGGCACAGTCCGCGATCGCAGACTAGCGTTCTGAGCCAGTCCAACCCTGCAGGGAGGACCGGTTAACAATGAGATATTGTACACATAATGAGACAAATGGTTTAAACATTTAAATTATTCAGATGCTCAATATTTGTTTTCTTCGATTTAATTATTTTGTAAAACTATTTGGTATTTCCAAACCAAGTTTGAACGGTTTATTTTTTTTATTTCCCTCGTTATATTCGTTTGCATAATTTATGTTGTTAAATGTTTTTTTAACTAAACGTAAACATTTTTAGAGAAATAATATTTGAGTATTTAAGTTTTAAAATTACAATAATTTAACGAAAAAATGTATAGCTAATTATTTGCATATGTATTGTATTTAGTTTTGAGTTGCATCATTATATAAATTCAATTTCCTTGTATGATATATCCTTTTTGAAAATTTTATCCAAACCACTTGATATAGTAATACAGTATAATAACTAAAATAATATTGTTTATTGGTATCTATAACTTGGGCAATACTCTAGGTGGTCAGGGAGAGAATTTTAAATTATAACTTATCAATTGAAAAAATAACAGAAATATAATTTAATAAAAATTTGATCTGAGATTGTAGTATATGTTTATCATTTTTTACTTATTTAAAGTTTTTTTTCAGATGTATTTCTTGATTTATTAATTAAGTTATGAAATGATCATCTTAATGGAAAAAAAAAATGTACACCATAAATCGTGTACTCTTTGAATCATTTAAACGTTTTTAATTTGAATATTTAAGAAAAAATTGATACAATTAATGTAAAATAATAATAAAGAAAAAAAATTTCGGATCCTTAGCAGGTATTTCTATAAAATAAATGAACACTTGCCCAAACATTTCGCTAACGCACTTAAATTAAAAACGAAAATCATTTTGGTCTTATTGTTAATTGGATTTAATTCAAATACGATTTAGGCAAAAAAAAAATTTCAAGTTAAACGATTGTTCTTTTGAATTTCGAAAGTTTTCCAAAAAATAAAAAATGTTCTATCGTATAATTACCATCAAGTCGAATTTTTTGGAACGTAATCGCTTTTATTATAATTCAATTATGTTTTGGTTTTAAATTTATTTACACTCTATAGCTTCATCAAATGACGAACCAGCCAATATATATACACACATGAAAAAAACCAAACATGGAATTAACTTGAAAATCTCTCCGGAAAATGTATATGTTATATGTTACGGCTAATGTAAAAATTTGGATAACGTTGACATTGGCCGGATAACGTTAACAATAGCCTGGCATTTCGGCTAATGCCGTTATAACTGTACGTAACTTTACAGTATTATCTGTTTAATGGTAACATTGGAATCGTAAAATATATTATCGGTTTTTTCAAATTTCATGAACATTAAATTTCATACTTGGGGGGACACGGGCCATGCTCGTTTTGTTTCAGTCGAAAATATTCCATTTTACAATATATGTTTGCTGTTGTGCAACGTTGAGTAAGTATAACGGGTTCAATTAAATATACGGTTTAAGTGTGTACTTCTTTCGGTCGCCCGTATAAACTACCCGTGACATTCGAAAATGTCCCCCGATTTGTTGCGAAAGACTACGCATAGGATTTATGTAACAGCTGTTACAAAATAAACAATTATAAAAAAAAATAAATAATTAAAAAATTATAATAAATAATTCAGATTGTAAGTCTCGAGTATAGTTATAGTGTACCTATATTTATTTATCACTATTAATTAATTATTATTATTATTATTATTATTATTAATTGTTTTGGTCACCCTTTCTCCCCGCAAGTACTTTGGCGATGAATTCTAAAAAAAAAATCAAATCGTGTTTACTACTATCGCCTAGTAATATTATATATGTTTACGACAGGTGTCCGGAATGCACCGACTAATGTCATATTATCCGGATGACGTTAACATTATCCAAGATTTGAAAAATATCTAATATGTCAACATTATCCGGCTAATGTCAACATAAAACATTATCCAAATGTTAATATTAGCAGTGACATATATATATATATATATAGGTACATAATTCACATGTAGAATTTTCCCGATTTCTACAACGATCGAAAATCAAAAAAACAATAATATATTATGATATCGAAGCATTGTAATAATAATTATATACCTACTTAGAACGAAAAAAAAAAAATATATATATATATGTATAATATATAGATACTATTATTGGTTATCACGACTACCTGATTATGCTGTAGGTATCACAATTCCGCACCTACCGCAGGTTAAAACGAGAAAAATATCAGTTCTCTGAAAACTGATAACTGAGGATTAGTGATGCACAAAGCAAGACCAAAACACAGACCATGGCAGTCTTGGTCTTGGTCTTGGTCTTGTCTACTCAATCTTGGTCTTGTTGACTCAGTAGAAGTCGGTCTTGGTCTTGTCTACCTAGTCTTGGCCTTGATCTTGGTCTTGTTGCCTCAGTAGAAGTCAGTCTTGGTCTTGGTCTTGGTCTTGCAAAAATCTTGCAGCCT
>JAIPRL010004113.1:0-40914 GCA_025469235.1 Pemphigus obesinymphae | reverse complement strand
TGATAATAGAAGGAACAGTAGAAGGAAAGAACCGTAGGGGTAGACCAAGATTGGAATTCATTCAACAGATAATAAAGGACCAAGGATGTGACTCATATGTGGAAATGAAAAGGAAGGCGGATAAGAGAGAAGACTGGAAGATGGCTGCGAACCAATCTACGGATTGAAACCCGAGAGAGATTTTCATTATACTTTCTGATAGAACTGTAGTGATAACACATTTAGTAAAATGTGATTATATTGAAAAAAAAATATATGAATATAATAACATAATTGTAACCATAAGACGTTGTACTTATAAATAGTATAAAAAATACATTATAGCAATATATTTCATATTGATCCTGCTTAATAGTTAAAATGCATTCAAATTCATTAAAAATAAATATATCGTTTACTATATTCATGATGTCTATAAAAAAAAAAAAAAAAAAAAAAAAATAAAATTCACATTTAAGATTCTGGGTTACAGAATATGAATATTAATATCATAAATACAATTAACGTGTTCTTTCAAACACTGTAGGAACTTATATAATTTTGAAAATATTATAATTTTGTAAAGTCTTAATTATGAAAATATTATGAGTTTATATACACTTTAAAGTATAAATGCGAATTGTGGATCGATGTCTGATGAGAAAACTTTGAATAGTTGCTTGAAATTTGAATTTCATTCACATTCACAAATTATGAGGACGCCATATGCCACCACAATAATTTTCAGTGCGTAAAACATTTTTACGTAAAACTGTTAAAATAAATTCATTCAATTATATTAAATTAAACCTTTGTATATATAATAAAAATTATTGAAATATTCAAAAGTGAATTGTCTTGCATTTTTAACCTCGAAAACTTTTTTCTAATTACTAAATTAAAACCCAAAATGAGGTTCACTCAAAAATATTATCATTTACCATTGATATTTCAATAAGCAGTATAACTCTTAAATCATTAAATCTTTTAATATAGTTTTGTGTAAATTTTTTTTTTTTTTATAAAAAATATTATTGATATTGGACTTTTTTTTAATTACTTTTAAAATATATTTAAATATTTTAAATAATTTTTAATTTCTTGAAAGTACCTATTTTCATTTTTCTTAAAATATTATAAATATCATAAAAATTGGGTAAGTGGCATACTCTTATAGTTACTATGTCAGCTAAAATTAAACGTCAACTTTAGGATTTTTCACATTCTTACTTTATTATACACGTTTATTTACATTTATAGTATTTTTTCATTGGAAAATATCAAAAAATGTGGACAGAGCACCTCGTCCACAAACTCAAAAACGGTGTACGATATAACTCCTAAACAGCGTGCCTAAAATCAAAAAACTTAAAAGAATAAAAACTTGAACTTATTTCCTTCAGGCCGACGCCTGAAAAGTTTAAAAATAAAACAAAAGTTCATCGTCTATCAGTTTTTCAATAACTATTAACAAATGGTGGAATTGGGGGAAAAAAATAAGTACGGACTCTGAGCTTAGTTAAAAAATCAGCGTTCCGGGATATAATAGAGAAAAAGTAAACCGCGGAGGACTTCATCCCCCACACCCCCTATCCAAAGTTTCTTAACCCGAGGACATTTTCAAAAACATTTCAGATTATTATATAACACGATTAGAATAGAAAAATCCAAAATTTTTTTTACATCACTGTTAGGTTACATATTTTTAAGATAAGATGGTATAAGCATTCCTCTTTCAAAACAATTCAAAAGACTTTTCCTTTTAAATGTATAATCCAGGAAGTTATAGATGTAGACCGAAATTAAGTTTATCGGTATCGCATTGGTCACGGATAATGAAGATTATTTATTACCTTATATGATACCAATAATATGATTTAATAAGATCAACTATTCAACATTTTATATCATGCTTTTTATCTAAAACTTATTATGTAATAAGGACAAAAAAACATCCATTTTCGTAATTTCACGATTTTTATAAAAAAATTATAATTTTTAAAAATGTTAAATAAAAATTGAAACAAACGCTGCTTTCCTTGCGTTCCTCGATAAATAAATTAAGGGGTACGCTGTTAAACATGAAAAAAATTAAGAGTAGCTCCATCCCCTTGCATCCCTCCCCAAATCCACCACTGCTGTTAACAAATAGTTAACTGAAAAACTACATCACGTCTACCTGAACGTTTCGTTAACATAAAACATAAATTATGGTGGTTCCAGTTAACGAAATAAAACCGTCCAAATACCCAAATGGCCGACCGGCGAATTCAAGAACGAGACTAATCTAATTTTAAATCTGTAAAAATCCAATCTCCTCGTCAGATCAATAAATGTGATTTATAAAATATACATTTTTTCCATAGTTAGGATTAGGGAAAAATGTTTAAAATAAATACATTTTGATCGACCATAACTTTTGGGTAAATTCGTGTTTCAAAAATTGCCTCGATTTATTCTAAAGAGAAGATGCGAACAAATCTTTGATTTCTTACTTAATAAAAATCGGTACACCTCAGCTTTCAAAACATTGTCAGTCCAAAAACTACTTTTATCATAAAATTATTTTATTTTTTTATTTTTATGTTTTTACGTTACCAACTCGTGTTTACAAGAATAAGAGTACTGGGAAAATATGTATCTACATATAGGTACTCTAATTTTATTTACTTTATTAACTTAATTCACTTCACTAACTTCATTAAACTCTTGAGTATTAACAAGCAGTATTCTATTATATATGATAAATTACCTACATAACACTACATGAAAAATGACTAACTAATATCACCACTAAAATATTACGGATAATTCAGTTATAGTAATATTAATTTAAAATAAATAAATAATAAAAAGATCGACTTTTAAAAAATATTTTCTTTAATTTCCAATAAAACGTGTGAAAAATTATGAAAAATAACCTAAAAATAAATAAAAGTTATCAGTATGCTTAAAAACTTTCTGACAATATCTGAAATTGACCTTTATGAATCACCACCAACTACATGCATATTGTTTTAGCTTTTTACCCGAAACCTTCTAATAATGTACATATTTTTTTTACAATTTTTTTTTAAATTCCATTATAAATATTTTCCATGTAAAATATGAAACACAGTATTTTCAATATAATGTTTATTATTATACAGAAATATTTTATAAGCCATAATATTTGAATGTTAAAATAGTTTAGAATAGATTACTATAGTAATTAGAACATTTGACTATTTCGCAATACAAACAAATTCTGTGGCCAAAGTATATGAAAAAAAAAAAAAAATAATAATAATAATAATAATAAATCTATAGGTAGGACATCATTTTTGTTTTCTGATCCCGAATATTTTTTACGTTTGCTTAATAATCCAGTTAACCATACGTTATACATCAGTTTCAAATGATTTGAAAAAATGAAATAAAAAAATAGAAAGACAAATCGTAATTAATTAATATTTACCGGAACGAGAACACGTCAGGATCGGTTTGTGTTCCGGATTATTGGTAAATATTCGTTTGAAATGGTTTTCCGCATCGTTTGAAACGATTGTGCAATACATCTAGGTTTACTAATAAAAATAAATTTACAATCTGTCGAACATAAATTGGATAAATTAATTTAGAATACATGAATATTTCTTTAAAATTTATTGGCTATCATTAAATTATTATATATTAAATAATTAAATAAATTAAAAATATATTAAATATCATAACTTTTTAAACTTATGAAAATACGTACCTATATATGCTATATAAATTTTTTTAAATTGTTAACCGTGCATAAATATGTAAAAAATATAAAAAATATTTGAAATTACCACAATTGTATACAGCCATTAAATATCGACTAACGTCCTCTTAAATACTCAGAAAAAAGTGTCTTATTATTAAGGAAAAATAGGTAAAATTTTAATGAAAAACTGGTATGATTCGACCCTATATATGAAGTGTCTTCGTACAAATATGAACATTAATTATATATAATTGAAACGTGAACATTTTTCTTCATTGAAACCATGCCATATATTATATTTTTAATTAATTACATTTTTGCTTAAATTAATTATTAAATATTGCCTTAATTTTGATGATATTTTGTTTGAGTTTAAATGATATTGCAGGACTATTAGGTATAAAACGATGCAAATACAATAATTGAATTGATAAACATATTTCCGTAATACTATTAATTTTACTATAGATTTTAACCATTCAACATAGTTATATATACATATAATCGATTTTAAGAAATATTGAAAGTACGAAATTAACGAAACAATATAAGTAATTGAATCTGAAAAACGAGTTTTTCTCCGAGTGCACACGGGATGAAATAACTGACGCGATGAGTGCACGATAACGTATATCATACGAGCACGTTTTTCACGATTACCATAACCACGGTCGGAGGGATGGTTTATTTGACTGACCGGGCAAGGGATGTTGTTCACCTGTGTGTGTGTGTGTGTGTGTACAGCGGGACTCGCGTCGACGATAAGGGGAGATAGGATGTTTCATTTCGATAATGCTTTCGTGTATTCATCGTGTGTATCCGCACGCTACTTATGACGTATGCCTATATATATATATATTATGATACATGTTTAGAGAAGACCTTATTTTTCGATCGACCATATAACCTATAACCATATTAACCATATACCTAAAACGATCTACATATTTATACCGAAAAAAAACCTTGGTATACTTATAGTATTGACTAAAAAAAAATACCTACGGCGGACGTGCATTTTTCTTCGATTAAAAATCATCTAACGTGTATTTACGATTTTAATCGGTAGGTATATATATCTATTTTCATACAAAGTAAGAGTTTTTAAGACGAGAGAAATTTTTGAATTTATTTAAGTATATACAATAACTAGGTATAGGTGTATTATATGAGTGGATAACATCCACCGCGGATGTAATAACAATAATTATTAAGTTGACAATTTATACTGTCGATTTTATAGAATGATATTATAACAATATTATGTAATAACTGATCTAATGATATTTATGTCGTTGCGGTAACATTGTATCGATATAACAAAATATCGTAAATTCGTGTAACAAGTAACAATTCTAATATAATATTACTTACATTTTAAACGGATCGAAGAAGTTAGTGGTTTCATAATAATATATATATATATATATATTTTTTTGTCGAACTTCATTTTTCACGTGTACGGTCCATTCTTTGTTATAAGATCATGATGAAAGATAGGTTTCTTTAACACCAAAATATAAACTATAATTATGACATTAGTATATTAAATGTCAGTTTCGTAAAAACTGTTTTTCATAAATAGTTTCAAAAAACAAATGAGAATTTTTGAAAAAAAAAAATTTTCTGAACGCATAATTTAACGTGTGTAACAGGAGTACGAGGGAAAAATCTATAAATTTTAATCATTGTCAATGAAAATATTAATTTATAGAACTTTTCATAATAATAATGTTAATTTTATATTATAAATAAATAATTACATACGTATTACAAACTATAACTTATAATTTATTAACAATTAGCGAAACTTTATCTGAAATTTTGTATCAATTTAGTTTTCATAGGGTAAGTGAAATATGATATAAGACTATGACTATATTCAAACCTTAAACCTATCGTTCTGGAAAATTTAAAAAAATATTTTTTTTTTTTCATAATATGTCCACGATGGCCATTGCTTTTTCCTTCCAAAAATCACATTCCATTTTCCACTACTTTTAATTTCTTTAAAAAAAATCAATATTTTTATATTATAATAATCTATCTATCTGTAATTTATCTATAAATGTTCAATGTCCATACATATTTCCAAATTGTTAGATTCTAGAAAGTTAATGAAAAAAAAAAATTTAATGAAAAAGAAAACCGGTCAGTAGGTATAGAAGCACTTCACTCATTGAATAATAAAATAAATTTTTCTAAGTTCAGAACTACTAAGAAAATAAAAAAAATCAACTATATAAAATACTATCTACAACAAATATGTAGAAATCTAGAAAAGTGTTTAGGTACATAATTAATATGCATATAAGTTAAGAACCAAATTTGAAAATCTTATACAATTTACATAAAATTGCTAAAACAATTTTTAATCAAATTTTGTGAAATTTTAATCACATTATTATAGTGCTGTGTACGTATTTGGTGTACATTTCAAGTAGGTATATCTGATGTTATGATTTTCCAATTTAAAAAATATTCAGTAATTTTCGGTATTTTTTTTACGCTAAAGAAATAGAAATAGAATAATAATTACCTAATAAAGTACAAACTGAAAATAATTTTTTGTTAGAAAGCTCTTTACTCAAAAATGCCAACTCAATTCTTTGTATTTAAACATATGTACATTGTACCGATATACATATTACATACTCGTATATACAATTTTGTTTAAAAATTATAAAAAAAATACCTACATGATTGTAAAACCCAAATAAATATCTACATAAATAAAAACATACTAAATATTATTTATTATTATATTTATTTTTATTATGTACCTAAGTAGTGATAAACAGTAAATATAAAGGATTTCCAAAATTAAATAATTATACCTATATTGAACTATATAGAATTTTTATAATTTTTATAATCATTTTTATTATGAAAATAAATCGTGGATGTCTAAAATTCAAAAATTAAATATCTTTTACGTAATATGTCATTTATAAATCTATTTAAATAAAATATTTATAAAGAATTTATTATAATATTAAAAAAAAATGTAGGTTAAATTGAATTTTAATAATATTACATAGACATTTTATTTATTATTGATCCAATATTTTATCGGTTGGCAACGTTGATTATTTGATCGACAGTCATTTAATATTTTTAGAGTGTGAATACTTTTAATTTTGCAAAATAAGTAGTATTAATGTCGTGTCACTATATTCAGCAAGGCAAATATACATGGTTTTTCTATATAAAAATTATACAATTGTGAGAAGACTTACGTAGGTTTTTAATTCGTAATATTGACGATTATAAATCTGTTTAAATTATTGATAAGGTAACACTCAATCAGAATAGTATTGCTAAGTTGGTTCGTACGGTCGAATATACATACTGAATATTTGGTATTATACGTTATTATATCTGATAATAATACTTTTCCGAAACTCCCCTCAGAATTGTTTTTTCGAAGTAAATATTATTGCCACTCTCTACGAGGCCTGTCTTTTAAAAAAATCAATATTTGGTTAATAATTTCAAATTAGTATACTGACCTTGGTATACAATAATATTGAAGATAACATGTTAAACACTAAAATCCTGTATGCCGGAATATGATAAGGATTATTTAAGGGTATGAGAAGGAAGTTAGGAGTACGATGAACGTCACTACCTACAGAAAATATAATTTTCGGTATTACTTCAAATATAACGTGTCCCTAATAATTGGTTGCTCTAATTCAAAAACGGAATAAATGTACGGGCGATATGTTGGGTGCCAGTAAGCGGAGTCATATGTCTCTGAACTACGGTAGGTACGCCAAAATCACCAAAGCACCGAAGTTAATCAATTAAAGAAATAATGATATTCAACGTGCACGTTTGTAATGAAACAAATTGATTGAAATAAACTGAGCAAATTTGAATAGGAAAATGCACAAACAAAAAATAATTATCTGCTATATACGCAAATAGTGGAGTGGAGTGAATGTGAAATAGATGGGCTCAACGTGCGTGATAAATAGGGCCCGGATTTAAATGCTCTAAAAACGACCAAAAAATGCTCTAAAAAATAGGTAAAAATGTTTTTTAACCAAAATAATGACCTTAAAAAATTACCATTTTTTTTTTTTTTACTCACAAAAATTAATTAAATACATATTTGAATATTAAAGAAAGTTTAAACATTTTAAATTAATAAAAATATGTCTAGAAACTTTAAATAAACATCTTGTCAATACAGGTTTTGACCGGTGAATAACATCATTACAGCTATTGGGACTGTATTCATTCATCTAAACATACTAAAATATAAAAATAAGACTATGTTGATCGGATAGAATTTATAGTTTTATTAAAAAAATTATCTACATATTGATATGTAGATAGATAAAGACTTTATTGGATTCATAAATAAAACCGTTGATAATTGGCATGGAAAATATTATGAAAACAAATTTAAAATTGAATAAATTGCATAATTTTACATTAAAAACTCGTATAATGTATAAATATGCGCTAAAATTTAATAAAATGTCCGAAAAATCCTAAAAATGCTCTAAAAATGGAAAAAACAGTGAAAAATGCAAAAATATGCAAAATAAAAGTTTAAGTTTTAAAGTTTCTGTCACATGAATCGAATTATGTACTTGGATTGCATTTTTTTAGAGAATCCCCCCCCCCAAAAAAAAAATGCATTTTGCATTGAAATCCGGGCCCTAGTAATAAATCGAGGTTGTGAGGCCCAACTGGGAACGTACGTGCAATTTACCCGAATGGAAAAACTGATCCTCCACAATCGGTCTCGAGTGCTCAAAAAAAAAAACAGAGCAGTGTATACTCGCGAGAGCCGACGGAGAAAATAGACAGTGCTGCAAGCTTATGTCGCGAAGGCCTGTGTTATAACCTCGTTCATTAACCACACCTACTTATTGTATGGAAAACATACCTACTGGAAAGAGTGATTCTATTGAATTTATGATTACCATAAAAGGTACCATGGCAATTGTCAAAACAACAGCTGTTGGATTAATCACTAAGGTTGTTCGAGTGAGTGTAAGAAAAAATATCGTTTTTAGACCTTACGCTGTGACAAAATTGCGCGACTTCGGCCAATGTGATTTTCATTCTGTAAAATGCACACTATTGTTTGATATCACTCCTAGGTTTTAATCGAGGCGTTTTTCAAAATATGAATTTACGACCTCGGTATGATTAAACGAAATGTCCAAACATCAAACATTTTTCACTTGTGTATATCTAAAGCGGAAATTCATATTTCGAAAAACCTAGATAGAAAAGAATCTTCAAAAGTCAAAGAATCCTGTGCTTTTTACAGAATTAAAATTGGACCGGTCAAAATCCCACAATTTTGTCACAGCGAAAACAACTCTCTGTTCAACAAATGATTTGTTATACGGCTTTATTTTCATTATTTTCACACTCGAAATTTATATTTAACCTAGACGGGCTATACGGATATAGATACAAGCCCAAGGAGTTTATTTGTTAATTTATTATTAACTTCATTAACCTAAATGACCTCTCTAACTGCATTAAGTTCTGAATTTAAAATTTTATCATGTACAATAAATTGCCTGTATAATACTCCATAGAAAATGACCGACTCGAACCCCTTTAATAGGATATACTCGTGTTTGTGTATTTTACATAATTTATAGTTCTTTGTCGGATATATTATATGTGAAATAAACAGGTACCCGTTACATTCAATGTATTACAACGTTATTACTGATATTAAACTGATAAGAAAATATAGATAATTGTATAAATAAATAGTGTAAATCCCATATTAACTTTTAATTTAATAGCTCATGACTTGAATCAAGTTTATTTTTAAACAGACATTTCATTTAATTCAATTATATATTTTTATTGATTTTGAAAAACAACTTTCAATTCAACTTATAGAGTCATTGTTTACTATGTGGCACAATATTATTGTTTTTCGAACCATTGATTGAATAGTGGTTTGATGATTTTGACACCGTTTTATATTATATATTGAGTTATTTCAAAACATAAATACACACGAACACTAAGGGTCATAAATAAACTAACAATGTTGTCTTAATCCAAAAGTAACAATACCGTGTATTTGTTAGCGTCGTGTTCGCACGTCAGTGATCGCGTTACATTTTTATTTTTTTTTAATTTTTACGTGTAAAAAATTTGTAGTTTTTTTAAGAAACGTTTTTACAAGTTCGTTAGTTTTAACTTAATATTATAGTGTTAAAAATATCGAGTTGTCTTCAAAAATACTACCTACATTTTTCAACGTGTGAGCGAAATACTCACGCGTCAACAATAATAATGTTACAAATTTAACGTCACCAACGACGGGTTAAAGAAGAAATAACATATTTAGTCTTGGTAACACGTTAATTATATTATTTATCGATAGATGAGACTTTAAAGTCGGTTTTAATAAAAATTGAAACAATTCTGTATTCAACGTTGTCACAATAATATTCACTTGACCAATGAGACTTGGAAAATTCTGTGTACGCCACTATAGGGAAAAAAATATCACCACAACATAATAGGTAATTCGAGTTGACAACAGTTTATTATCAAATGTTTAATAAGTGTTCATAGCCAATGCTTATTAATTTTTATTAATTTTTAATTTATTGAAAGATAAACCTAACAGTATGTTTTATTAATTATATTATTAAGTTATACGTAAATTATTATTTTTTAAAAAATGTTTGATAATATATAAATATACAGCATATACTATGCGGCTTATAGTGTACACCGATATTTTCATAATTTGCTGAAAATACAATATACTAAAATTTCAATTTGATATAAAATTTATTCGGATTAAAATTTTTTTTATCCATTTAAATTTCAATGTAATTAAATATTCTCAACTACAAAAGTATAATAATAAATAATAATGATTATTATTACATTCATTGTACGTGTAGTGTATACATTTTAAAGGAATTTATTGACTCAAGACGATGAATGATTAAAATAATAATTAAATAAAAACACACAATTTATTAAACATGGGTTATATTATGATAATGAAAGACCGGAATAATTGTTTACGCATATTATATTCTTTAATTTTCAAGGCTATTCAAATATTAATCAGCACAAGTTATTTCGTTATTAAACATTAAATATATCTTATCCTGTTAAATTTCACTTTTGATGACAAGTCGATATTCAAGATTTTGGGGAGGATATTTGCATGGTTTTCATAATATATGATTTGTACGATTAACGCGAAAAATAACGATTAAGACGCATTTTGTTTTTTTTAAAATAATTATTTTATATTTCAAAGCCCTTTTATTTTATACACTTTGAATAGAAGGCTTTTAAAGTTTTTACAAAGCTTTTTAGTTTAATATAAAGGTTTAAGAAACTAAAACAATATACCTACATAAATATTATATAGGTATACAAATTCTACCTTATGTTATTAAATAATAATAAAATACAATTTAGAAAAAAAGATAGAATAAAGTCTCTTTAGTATTAAATCGACCATGAAATGAACCATTTTTGGGTTATGAAAGTAAAAAAAGTTATATACATAATTCGTTTGTATTTTATATATAGGTATATATTTATATATTATACTACGAGTTAATAATCGCTGTTTTGATTACGATAATATAAAAATATACTTTATCTGTATTAGATTGTATTATATAGTGCCGTTTAATTAAACAAAAAACTTCTTTATTTGAGACAATGAAATATTGTTTTTTAAATACTTCGAATTTGTCGGGAAAAAAAAACAATATTACCACTGTTCGCCCAAATCACGTAACTGTAACTCAGTAATTTATTTCGAACAATTTTAATTTAATATAAATAATGAGAATAAAACTATTCATCTATCCGAGTATTTATTATACAATATATGGATATATGGATATTTTCATATTTTATGAACGCAATGAATTTATTCTCGAGCTTAAATTATAGTGCATTTTTTATTGCAAATTGTAAAAATATAAAAAACTGAAATTGAAAAAAAAAAATTTATATAGGTAATGATGAATCTGCTGAAGCCAATGTCTTTTCAATACTTGTTCACAATAATAATTAAGTGTGAAATATTTCCTGTGACGGGACAACAAAACGGCTAATATTGTTAATGAAAATCAATAGATCTCATTAAGCCGGTTTTTTCTTTCTTTTGGAGTACCTCATACATAATTTACACGTTTGTTATAAAATATAATCCATCTTTGTTGTAAGGTCGAAAATAAATATTGGCCACTGAATAACGAAATATTTTGAAAATAATATTATTGTCTTCTTATAATTAAATAAAATCCCGATCTGTCGGGAAACCGCGATTCGTGGTGAATAGAGAATTCCAACGATATTCCGCAATATAACATTATATGCTCTCTCTCGGATTTCGTAATATATAGACGGTGAAAAAGTGATATTTATTGTCTTGACATTTCCGGACGGAATAAAAATTTATTTAAACGTAGGTCGAAAATTGAAAATATTTTCCAAAATATACATTTATAAAAACCAGTTCAGTTTTTTTTCTCCAGAATAGTAAAACAAATCAAAAACCGTTTAAACTCAAAAATATATAAACGTATACAATTATATGATCCCGATGCCGTTCTGATCACTGCAGTCTCGTTCTATCTATGTAAAACATAATTTAAAATTAGAATTGTGTAATACATACGAATTCGAATATTATGCAATTAAATCAATAAGATTTTCTTAGGACTTCTCGGAAAAATAAAAATTTTATCGCAGTTGTACTTCCATGAAAACTTTTATCCGAAAATATGATTTTCTATTTTTTTTTTTTTTTTTTTTTTATTCGAATAATGACAACGAAATGTAGTCATTTCGTCGCTTGAAGAGTTTTCGGGATTCGCATCAATGAATCCGGCTCGACATCTGGAACCAATAACAATGCTTTCGTGGGTCTTGTAATAATAATATTTTTATTATTCCGAAAATGAACCCGGTTTATGATGGTCGTTAAGGCTTAGGAACGATAGCGAAACGTCATGGACCGAAATCTGTCATAGATCCTTGCAGTGCCACCACCACCGTTAAACCTTTTATTTTTTTTTATTCAAACATTAATAACGTCACCCGAATTTCCGCCCTTTCATCCTGTGAAATAATTTCCACCAAAATAATATTATTATTACGGTGGTATTTTTTTTTTTTTTTAATTACTTTTTTTCTTCCATGCTTACTTTCTAAATTTAAGAGTGCGTTTACATACATCATTTGATTGCAATAAAACACGTTGACGCGTTCTAAGTACTACTTAATATGTTCTAGTATCATTGAAAATAATTAATTTAAATAGATTACTATAGACGATAATATTCACAATTGACGAACATGGTGTTTATAAAAATCATTTTTTAAATTTGGAAACGACGTTTTTCAATCACAAATTTTAGATATTCAATATTATATATTTATCGAACAAACGTCCTGTGCTCAGTCTTAGCGTGAGTTCTCATTTTTCAATAAGTGTAATTATTTCTATTTCATGATAGTTTCGATCGAACCGTGGACGGAAAGCCACAAATAGTTTTTGAACAAATGCCGTGATTACACATCAACAAAAAATCGTACAGTTACGATACTGTTTTTCGATTACTTTTAAAATGTGTTTTCATGTTATCATTAATTGATAAATTTTCATTATTAAAAAATTTCATAAAAATTACCTGCACAGAATCCCTTAAAATTGAATGATATAGCGCCATCTTAATGTAACTCGAACATACTGATGACATACTGACATACTGACATATGAAAATATATCACACTAGTACTCAGTATTATTATAGTAAAATGTCCTATGTACGTTAATTTATTGAATTTTAAATTATTTTATAATCTTTAAATTACTGGCTTATTAAGTTAAAATTCAATACCTACTGAAAAAATAACATAATTATAGCTTATTGCATCTTAATAATATTCAGCCTTGAATGAAAGTAATAGTTTGTTGGAATTTCTAAACAAAATGATAAGTATTCATAGTAAATTTAACCCTGATAAGAATTATAATTGATTGTTGTTACGTTACCTATATAATCAGTTAATTTTCAATTAATATTTAAGAAAATTATCCATCTAAATTTAGAATAAATAAATTTTAACTACCATAAAATGTCATAACAATATAAATATTTAAAAGTAAAGAAAAATAATTATTTTACTTTTTTACTGGATTTTCATTTATTTATTTTGTTTTGTTTTAAAATAATTTACTCCATATTTTAGTCCGACTAAAAATTTAAAAAAAAATAAATAAAAATTGTATAATTTATATAGGAGAAATTACAATAATTTGATATGAAGTAACGAAATGTTCCTAGTTTTCCTAAAAATTAGAAAGGTCTAGTAATTTTTTGATTCTATAGATTTTTAATTAAAAAAATAACATTTAAAACTATTGACATTTTTTGAAATATTTCTATCGACATTATAATTTTTATATAAAATTTTTTTGATGTTAATTTAAATGTCGCTAAAAATTTTTTAAAACATTAACTTAATTATCAGACTGAATATTTTTTTTTCTTTTGTAATTTAGTGTCACCCTCGTGATAAAGTTTTCTATTTTCAAACAAATCTAAATAAGAAAATCACCGAGACTATTGAAAAATTGTAATGTCTTACATCATTATATTATACGAATATTCTTATAAATATAGAAAGTAATGAAATATTCTAATTCTTGTTTTTTGAAAGTTAAAATCATAAAAAACCAAAAAATGAATAAATAATAATTGGGTTTAGTATCCAAAATACAAGATGTAAAAGGGATATTATGATAATAGAATCATGTTGGTGCCTATATGTACATTTAAATGTTCAAGGAAATCGAATACGTTGAAATATAATTTTAACAATATATTATTTATATTTACGGTATATGATAATATAATAAGTACATAATGTTAATTTATGATTGAATTAATATTTCAAAAAAAAAAAAAAAAAAAAACATTTATAAATTTAAGTCAGCTGACTTTAACAAACAGCACTGTCAATTTGGCAATATTTACCTTTTTTCTACTGGAAAAACTCGCAAATATATTCGAATATACATTGACTTATAATTATTATAGTATTATTATCAGTGGTGGATTTTGGGAGGAACGCAGGGGGACGGAGCTACTCTTCGTTTTTTTTTCATATTTAAGAGCGTACCCCTTTATTTATTCACCAAGGAACGCGGTGTCCGTTTTAGTTTGAATTTAACATTTTTTTAAAATGTAATTTTTCTTTTTGAAAAATAGTGAAATTTCAAAAACGAATGTTTTTGTACTCATTGCATAGGTAATAGATTTTGGATAAACAATCACGATAAACAATTTTAAATGGTTGATCTTATTAAATCATATTGGCATAAAAATATTGGTGTCATATTGAAATATTGGCGAAATCAGTGCGACACCGATAAATGTCTGTCATTAGTTAGTTTTTCACATTTAATTTTATTAGTGGAATGGCGATTTGCGTTCTACTTCTACCACTGATCACTATGTTTTGGATTTTCCGTTGTCATATAGTCGGATTTTAGTTTTGGTAAAAATGAGTTTTTATGCGAGTATATAAGCTTTCTGATAGGAAATTTATTGTAGTTAATATTTTATAGAGTATAATTTTCAATATATTCTCAGTAGGCACCTTAGTTTTCTTGCGTGAACAGAAAATCTATACCAAAAATGACCAAAAATTGTTATACATCAGAATGGATTAATGCCAGAGACCTGAAAAGTTACCTACACATTATTTACAGTAGCACTGATAAATTGATGTATTGACGTGTAATTAACAAAACTAAATTTTCGAAACATTTTAATTACTTATCAGTAATTTATAAAAAAAAAAAAAAAAAAATATATAAAAACTATATTTCGTTCTGAGTATATAGAGCTTCTTCGATAATTCATTGAAAAGGAATAAATGTTAATTTTTTTTGGACAGATGAATGCCTTAACTATGCTTTCTCGAAAATATGTATGACCTGACGTTGATGTAAAAAGAAAATGTTCAATTTTTTATATTCTATTCATGTATATTATAATATAAAAATGTTTTAAAAATTTCCTCCGGTTGAGAAACTATGGATAGGGAACTAGACTCAGAGTCCGTCTTAATTTTTTTTCCAATTCAACCACTGTATATATTATAAATATTATAATATACAAGTATTTAATGTAATATTTTATAGTATAGTATAGTATAGGATATTAAATACACACCAATTCGTATTTATTTTGTACAATCATATTTCAGATATCATCTTTATTATTTGCTTCCATATTTATTGCAAATATTATTAAAATATGAATCACATCCGATCTCAGATTACATCAAATAAAGTTCATATTTTATAAGTCTGTATAATATATGTTTATTATTTACGTTGGTATTCATTATGTTAAGCATTTAAGTAATAATTGAAAATTATCGAATTAATGTTTTTTTTTTTTTTAAGCGACGAATGAGAAATATTGTGTTTATTAATTATTATTATTTCATCTGGTCGGATGAAATGTTAAAATGTACAAATTAAACGTCCTCTAACACTTCGATCATTTAAAAAAAAATAATATATAAACGATGAATATTGTTCTGCAGTATTTTTTTTCCTTTTTTTGACAGCTCTTGTAAAGATTGACTTTTATTCTGCAGTAGACTAAAAGTTGGAATAGAGTACTGTTTTTGAAATAAAAGAAATAATCTTTGGTGGTTGGTAGTTCATTGCATGAGACAATCGGAAAAATAAATTTTTTTTTTAATAAATAAAGAAATTGTAAATTGTGGCTGAAATACGATTCTCAAATGAAGTTTCTAGGTTCTTCGAATAATTACTCAAAATGTATTGCAGTGTTACTATTAGAACCAGGATAATTCGAAATACTTTTGAAGATGGTGCGTTGATTACTTTTTGTAAAGTATTTATATTTAGTGCTTAATTTACATAATTGTATTTTAGAAGAAAATATATATACTTTGTCATCACTTCGATTGAATTGTGAAATAATTTTGAATAGTTAAAAGTGCAAAAATATAATATCGATATATTTTCATATCAAATAATTTATGAAATGCATATATTTTGGATATCTGTAGCTTATGTACAATAAATGTAGATAAAAATTAATATATCAACTCTTAATATCTTTATAATCTAAATTAATCAAATGTTATCAAACTAAATCCAAAAACAAAATATTCATCACAAATATATAGGTATATGACGAAAAAAATTTGTCACTATTTATTTTTCATCGTAAATAACAATTTCGAAAATATTTTGAATATTTATTTGGGTGCATAGTACTTAAGTCATTAAATGCCTTATGAATGCATTACCAAATTTTCGAATACCTACCTACAATAAAAATGTATCTATTAAATATTATAAATATTTTCCATTTTTTATTTTGCATTTAATAATTTGAGTATTATATCATTCAGAATTTAACTTAATATGTATTAAATAATTCATCATTAACCTTACCTATATAATATATGTTCACGCCGGCAGAACCTGTATAGATTTAAACTTTAAAGACTACAGAATAATAATAATAATAATAATATCTACTATATATCGAGTCTTGTAAAAAAAATATTGTAAAATGGCACTTAAATTTTCATCATAATAATTTGTATTCATATATGTTTTTTTTTAATATTTTAAATATATTTTTATAATTATTACAAAAAGTATTTTATAAAAACAAGTATACAAATAATAATTGTTAAATTTTTACAACTTATATATTCAAATAATTACATTTTATAATGAACTTTTTATGTTTCGATCATATTCAGACTTCAAATGAATATGTATATTTTACCTGCACCTACAGTCTATATATTAAATTAATTATTATGCTATATAGAATCTAAACATATCAAAAATATTGCGCAAAATTCGACAAAATTTAATTTTTTTTTTAAACATAAATTATATTAATCATATATTATAAAAGTGCTAAGGTAATACACCTTTAATTGAATAATATCAAAATATTTTAAAGTTATTCAAATTC
This sequence comes from Pemphigus obesinymphae, assembly GCA_025469235.1. Lineage (NCBI taxonomy): Eukaryota > Metazoa > Arthropoda > Insecta > Hemiptera > Aphididae > Pemphigus > Pemphigus obesinymphae. The sequence goes on along the minus strand of JAIPRL010004113.1, from coordinate 23,169 downwards.
CAACGAGTATCAAAATACTTAACAACATTGTATCATATGTTCAACACATGTTTCATATGTTCTTCAACACTTTCAGTGTTACATAATTTTTTACACTGTTACCCTTCAGGACTTCATAAAGTTTATATTTATTTTTCCAATTTTTATATAGTTATAGGTACTACATTTTTGAAATTATTCAAAGTCATTTTTGAAGACAGAAATTTGAAAAAAATTCAATATTTACCAAGTTACTTAACTTTGAAATTTTTACGAATAGTTGTTCCCAAATTGTCGCGATTATCAGACAAAAAGTAAATATGGAAGGAAATAATGTATCATATTGGAAAATAATATTATACAAAATTAAAATGGTTATCAAAATTAAAATAAACTCGACACGTTAAACGTAAAATTTGCGGGCAATTATTGTATCACAAATATTGAGGTTATTGAGAACCTTTGATAAGAAAAAAAATGAAAGTATTGATTGAAAATGGCATTATCTATCGGTTAGTTTAGGTTCAATATATATATGTATATATGTATTTAGGACGAATAGATAAGGTTTTATATACTCTGACGAGTATACTCGTATATAACACTCAAAGAATTAACGTCCTTAATATTTGCAATTTTAAAATTTTTGATTAATTTTATAGTGATTTTGGTATAATTTTCAACAGATTAGCTATCATCAATAAAATCAATAATAGATATTTATAAACAAAATCTTGAAATTTTTAAAAATGGTTATTTTATAAAAATAAAATATAAAATTCGATGTCTACAAAACAATTTGTTTTATTATAACAAACATATATTTTGGAAACGATGTTTTTATCTTCAGTGTTAAATAACTACTTGTTGTATAACACTGAAGAAATAGCTACTGTTACTTAAATAATTTTTATAATAACTGTATCTTCTTTTAAGTAAAACTATTTGTAAGTTTAACATCTTTTGAATCCGAAGCCTTGAATTTGTAACTCGGTTTGAGTATGACACACTTTAAGTGTACCTTTTTTTGAGTACAACAACTCATTAGTAGAAATGACTATTGATTGCAATTCGTATACCTCGGTTTATGCATCTTATCAAAAATAATATAATGTTTAAAAATGTTCCACCTACGGCAAAAACTGGCGTTCGTTTTCTAAAAGATAGTCGTTTACTCCTAAAGTGTTTCCGACGAATAGGTTGACAAAGTAATTGATTCGAAAATTTAACGAACTTACTATTCTTAGATTTTTATAAGGACTCGAACATCGGTGATACTAGGTTTTCGCCTAAGTGTAACATGTTTTATACATCATCACTATATAAATTTGTTCAAAATTTTAAGAAATACTTACGTTAAATGTAATATAGGTATAAAATTAAAAAGTATAATATAATATAGTACGTAACTATACTCCGCACTCGGACTTTTCATTTTTGAATTTTTATATAACCATGTCAGGTAGAAATATTCGAAAGTCCGATTTAACATATACCTATTATTATATATACCTAATATAATATAATTAAAATTGTGAAAAAAACTATGGAAATCCGACGATTTTTACTTGATAACTATATGATATATAAAAAACTATAGTACATCGTCACACTATCACAGAGTATTATAAAACGAATAAGTTAATTAAATATTCGGATCTATAAAATAGGAAAATACAAAATTTAATTTAAACAATTGAAAAAAAAATTACATGAAATATTAAATAATGAAATTTATAAATGATAAGATAATATATTACGATTTCGGATATTGGATAAAAAAAAGTCGCAAAAAAACAGATAGGTGAAGTAAGATTAGAACCGGCGTGACGTACCCATATGGATAGTTCATTCCCGTTCCCATTAAGCTATAGAGAATAAACGATGAAGTGGTCGAAATTCCTATCGTATATAAACTATTTGGATAGCGGACGATATAGTTACGTATATACGTTCAGTCGGTTATTAAATCGTCTGAGAAACGAGAATCCGATGTCCGTGGTGTCAAGAAAAGCCCATAAAGGTCGCTAAAGCCTATTTTGGAAGTTCGGAGCGATAACACGATGACACGGAAAAACATCGGGTGATAACGGAAATCGGCGAGTTGTGAACCGCTTTTTTTCTTCCCGGTGTTAAAAGCTGGGGGAAAAAAGGAAAACGCACAGGAACGAAAGGCGTAAAAATCTCAAAACGACTAAAGAACAGTGTGAAAACGGTAACGGTAAAGAAAACATGTCGAACGGCGGCCAAAACCGGCCGGGGAATCAAATAAATCTATATCGTGTTTTTCTCATGGAAAAAACGGGTAAAAAAAGTTAGTGTTTCGGATATAAGATTATAATTCAACGTTTGTATATAAATGAATTCCGATAATGGCGATAACACAACAATAAAACAGTACCGATCGCCACTGCAATTGAATGTCATAAATTTCAATTTTATTACATATCATCTCTAATCTTTATCGACGCACAACATACATCGTGCAATTAACCATGATTTCTATAGTTCTTACGGCGAAAATGGTAGTTTCGTTCGCAGTTTTGTTGATTATATCTTATGTACATTTCGTATATTATACAGAATCGAAATGCAAAGGGAATTTTTTTTTGATGTTTTTGGACAGTTATTCATTATTTTCGAGTGAATGTCAAAATACATTTTTAGTGAACTTTTAATGTCTTTTGGATTATGAATGATTTTTTTTTCGGACATTTGTACCTCGACACCACTATTGTTTTTACCTGAAATTTACCCATTGTAATATTTACGCCGAAGGACTCGAAATTTTTTGTTCACGGCTTCCTCGAGAAACACGGGCGAACCGATCTGGCATCGACCGCCGCGCGAGTAATAATTGGATAGTGCAGCAGGTCGGCAAGCTACCGCCCGCCTGCACCTCAGCGGATATTTATACTATCGTGTGCTCGATTTTTCACCTTTACTACACCTTTTGACCTCGATCTATAATATATATATATATATAAAAATATACGTATACACGATCCCTTTACAGTCTGAATCTATAGAGGCCACGTACAAACGGCGCGGTTCTAAAATATATCCATAGAACAATACATATACGTATAATACCTGTCGGCGTTTTTATTTTGTATGAAACACGTCTTTCGATAATAATTCATCACTAGCACATAGTGCTTTTTAAAGATGTTGTGGTTTTCTGGATTTATTTGTACATTTTTGACGATAAAACCGACGGACGGCGTATGGAGCGCTTTGATTTTATCCAATGTTGTTTAGCACACAATATATATACGTTACATAGTGATGAATTGATGTCAGGGTGTTTTGATACTACCGCTTCGTATGAATAATAAACACGTTGATAATAGTCGGTTAAAGATATAATCGTTTTTATTAAACACGTCAATAGTTATTTATACAAACGTTTAGGCATGCGTTCTATTTACAATATATATATATATATATATATATATAAGCAGACGGGGGATGCGTCCGTAGGGTAAAAAGTACAATTTGTTCGCTAGAGCGTTCCCTGGTCCCTAACAACCACAGCGCAAATACGCGGGTTTCCCAAGCCTAGTCCCGGTGTTACGGATTGGTGTTTAGGAAATGTACGCCTCCGAATAGAGGGTATAAGATACACCCAGATAGGTGATCGTCAAACCGATGTGGGAGGCACGCGTAAACACACGGCTCGACGTTGGGACACGTAGTCGACTCGCGGAGTTGCCCGTGTCAAATGGTCCGCTTTACGGGTGAAGTCCGGGAAGATATTGATACGTCGTCGAACAGGTCGTTTTTCGCTGGTACTGCTGCTACTGCTACTGCTGGTCGATTCTCGCTGATCGGATTCTTCTTCTACTTATCAAGACGTCGAACAATTGTGTAGTTGTTGATGTCTTGAACGTTGTAGAAGGAATGGTGTAATTTTCCTTTGCCTTTGCCTTTGCCTTTGCTTGTATGTGGCCTAATTTCCTTATTTCAGGCTGAACCTATGATAAGTTGTCGGATATGGCTGTGAGGGTTTTTGTTTTATTGTGTAGACCAGTCGTATGGCCGGGTATGAGTATATTTTAGAAATGTTCGTTGAGAGCGGCCAAGGCCGCGTATGTGCGCGTGTTTGGAGTAGGCGCTTTTGTAGAAAAGAATTTTTGTGCGAGTATGGATAAAATTTTTGATTGACGGAGATTTGATTGTGTAGCGATCAAGAGTTTGATTTGAGACGTATTTTGGGGAGGCCATAATCGTCCGGAATGCAATGTTTTGCACAGCTTCTAGAGATGACCAGTTGGATATTGATATGATTGAGCCCCATGATTGGCCGCCATATGTAAGTATGGGCCTGATGTATAATTGGAGTATAACGCGTTTTATTGATAAGGGAATCGGGCCGTGTCTGTTTAGGACTGGGTATAGCGAATGATAACCTGAACACACAAGAACAACATATTGCTACCACGTCAAGGTACTGTAATATGCCGTTCTTGCATGCCATACTGACCACTTCTCTCCAATCGTTGCTGGTTTGCGGCCGTTGTCATTATTAACCCCGACACCAACTAGTGTCGCCCACTTCTGTTCAGTCTCTACATCAACGACATGCCGTTACTGCCTGGGACACGGTTGAACTTGTTTGCGGACGATACCATGTTCGTACACACGAGTTTGAGCAAACACCATGCAGCTCAAAAAATCCAGCTCCAAATCGACCTAGTCACCCGGTGGTTAAAGGTTTGGAGGATCACCATCAACTCGGGTAAAACTGTCGCTGTTCTCTTCGGTGACAAACAACCAAACGACATCTTCCCAATACAAATAAACGGAGAAGCAATCAGGTGGAGCAGCTCAGTGAAATACCTCGGTATCAAACTAGATGCAAAACTTCGATTTGCTCAACATGTCAACGAAACCTGCACAAAGGCACGTCGAATCAGAGCAGCCCTGTACCCGATGCTAAACAGCAAGAGCCCCATCCCCATCAGGACTAAACTCTCCATCCTGCAGATGTACATCCACTCCATACTGACGTACGCAGGCCCCTCTTGGGGAGCCCTGATCTCCGATCAACGATGGAAGCAACTCGAGGCGGTCCAAAATATCAGCCTCCGGACAATGACCGGTCTTCCCATGTACGTCAGAAATTCGGCCATCCGAAATTCCTTAAACATCCCGTCAATACGGGAATCAATCACAGCACAATCCCACAAAATGTTTCACCGAACCACAACATCTCATCACCCCCACCTTCAAAACCTCGGCTTATCCACTCAGACCGTACAATGGAAACGTAACCGTCCAGCAAGACTACTTGATTAATCATTAACCACCATGTCACGTTCACCACCTACTCCTAGTCATGAGCCCTCGGCTCGAAACTAGTGACAACAGCTGCACTATACAGCTATCCAACCACGCAACGCAACGCAACTAGTGTCGGGTTGTCTTTAGTACGGGACTATCCGTCCGTAGACGGATTGCCTCGTTACAGAATTAAAACAAAAAATGAAATTTTATTACACACAATAGTTATGTGATATGTTTGAACTGACCGCAGTGCGTATGACACATACCTACGTATATATGCGTGATTGCAGTTTAAAAATCGAAAAAAAATATTATCATTAATATCATAATGCGATTCGACGGTAAATTTGAGACGAATCCGCAGGCGCGATAAAAGAAGGTCGAATAAATATCATATATATATATATATATGTTATAAGGAAAATGACAATTTTGATTTTACAGGATTCCCAAATTATAATTGTTATATTTCACAAGCTAAAATATATGAAACCTGATAGCGTTTTCTTACGTAGATAAAAATTTAGATTTTAATCGTTTTAAAACCCATTTATTGCACGTATAATAACGTTTAATTTTTTACACCGATATATATGTAGTTATCGACTATTTCGGGAACTAATCGTTATTTTCAATAACTAATATCTCTTTAATATTATAATGGCAAAAAAACAACAGATTATTGTTCGTTCTACATCAAACTGATATATATATATATATTATCAACATTTTTTTTTCAAAAATATAAATTTAATTCAGTACATCACTGTTTACTGGAAAAAAAACTCATTAAGCAATGAAGGGATTAAAAGTTAGTTATAAATGTTTAAAAACAGTTAGTAATTAATTTAGAATAATTTCAGACTAAAAAGCAAAACAAAATTACAGAAACTAAAAAAAATCGTTTTGACTTCCGTAAAAAGATTTACGTTTGTCTGTCTCTTTTTATTGTAATGGATTTTTGATGGAAGTGTATTCATTGCAGAAAATGGAAAGAACCACAATTTAGAAAGCGTTCTAAAACAAAAAAAATAATATCATAATATTACATTATTATTAAATATAAGACGAATATATTATTATTTAGGTATCTATTATATATACTATTTTTTTCCTTTGAAAATCAAACATCTAATTAAAATTAAATCCTCAAAAGAATTTCGTATTTTAGTATAGGTACATGCATAAGAAAAATTAAATTTTCAATTTCACTTTAATTTTGTTCTGATTACCCCCCCCCCTCCCCCCCTCTACGCAGTTTCTAATCTGCCTGATAAGAACACTGATTTCAATTCCCTCGAGAAACTTGTAATTAAATATTGTCAACTGTTGTCCACCGAGGCCCAAATAGTATCGGCTATATTTTATACTATTTACCCCTCTACCTCTCACGTCTATACACTAACTCTATTTTAACAATTTATAGGTATACTTAAAAACAACAAATTTACAAGCATAAAGGTGTTTTTTTTATTTTTTATTTCATTTAATTTTATTGTATCGATATTTACGAAATACTTAGTTTTATTATTTGTTACGAATCGTCTAAATCCCAAGACTTGATAAGTATTTACTAAAGTACCTATTAGATTTGTGAATAATATACATATAAATAGAAAATTTAAAATATATTATAATATAACCATTTGTCCGTTGTTCCTTTTTCTTTTGAACAGTGAAAAATGTCAATACTAGAGCAGACAGTTGCCCCTAAATATGGCATTAATTATCCCTTCTGAAATTAAACCCTTGTTACGCCACTGATAATATTGTGTAGTTGATTTAAAGGGAAAATCAATTTACTTTTCATATTTCATATCCATAGCGTATGCAATTAATGTTAATTATACCTAAAATTGCCTATTCTATAATAATAATGTTTATTTAATCATAAACGTTAAACTTAAAGGTTGCATACAAGGTTTATCAAATGTGTAAACGTATATTCGTACACTGCATTTAATTAAATTTTTAATTTTAAAGTTCTTCATAATCCATTTCGGCTCGGTCAATCAGGTTTTAACTTTTGGCGGCCTATCTAGTCATGTCGTTATGTTTAATCAGAAACTATTATCGATAATATCGTTGACGTTTCTCCCGTCTATAGGATCCTCTTCTATTTTTGCAACGCGCTTATACGTACGTATACAGTGTAATTATTCTCGTAATAATATTATGTGTATGGGGATGGGATGTATTTTTATCTTTTTTTTTTTTGCGTCAAATTTATCGAAAGACCACAAGGAAAGTCGATTTTCGATTTCGTCGTGGATACGGAATATTACAAAATTTATAAATATAATATATTGTATTGCGTATCATTTAAATACTGCAGTGGACCGAGCACGCAAACGAGAACACAAAAGTCGGGTATCATTATCAGACATACGTTATTCTTATCGTTTTCGCGTGGCAAACTCTTACGGGTGTTTACAATCGCTCGTACGACAACAACAATTCGGGCAACAATTTTCTCGAACGGTCGTTATTTTTTGTTTTAGAATCGTCAAAGGGCGATTTCCTCTATCTCGTCGACCGATTTCGCGTAAACCGACCGACCTGTCGTTGCTCGCTTGCAAATGTTCACGAGGCTCTTATTCCGTACGAGTCGTGTATAGTTTCAAAAGCGGCTAAGACCGACTTTTGAAATTTTTCGTGAACAACAATAAATCATTATGCCCTCGACCCGTATTCAACGTCATTCCAATAAACGTTATGGCGACCTTCGATGTCTATTTTGTTTCGTTCGACTCGATAACTATATACCTATAGTACGAAATCTTCACCCATTAAAATATTATTTATGAATTGAGAAATCAAATCGTTCTGTATGTGTTCAAAACGCTTTTTCCGATCAAACGGTCGGTTTTAGTAAGGAAATAATAAAATGATTACTTCGTTTTAGGTGACGAAAAAAAATAAACACTCTTTGACTTATAAGCACGCATAAATATGTAATGTTGATTATCGTTCCGTATATTGTTATTAAGTGTGAGTATAGTTAATTGTGAAATTAACCGACTAACGTTAAGTCAGTTGGACATTTTTTTTTTTTTTTAATTAATCAATTTTTTAACTAATTAAAGTTAAAATTGAGATCTCCCGATATGAGTTGATTGGACATAGAAATAGATATGTCGCGAGCTTATATTGTGAAGAGGTCCGAAGGTTGGAAAATCGCATAAATATCATCAAATTTTACCTTATTTATGCAAATAAAAGTTTCCGACTACAAGATAAATACGCTTTTCACAAAGGAAAATTATTATAACAAACCTAGTTATGAAAAATATAACCAAGCTACCTATATGTAGTTTAGCAGAAACTTATTAGACAAAAACATGTTCACTAAAAATGCATCCAATAGGGTATGTTACTAATTGAATAAATGAACGAATTTTTGAATATTAGTTTGTATCCACAGAATACGATTTCGAATTAAAATTTAAAAATTTTGCATCAAAGATGTATAAGTATATGAAAAATGTAGCAATGTTAGAAATATATTAGAGTTTAAATTTGTTGATTTGTATTGAGTGGTTGTAAAAATAATGTTTAAATAGTACATTGTAGTGAGTCTGCGTAATATATGCGTCCACATCGACCCCACATAGTGAATGTTTCTATTACATTCCTCTTACAGCTAAGAAATTCTATAAAAATTACGATGATTTTCATTTAACAATGACAATTTTTATATATATTCCCATTTTTAAATGGTCATAAGTACACTGTTTTGTAGTACCGGATTTTTAATTATTTATCGGTAATGACTAATTAAATTTTGAATTATTTTGTAGATGTATACATTTTTTCCAGGATAATGTCGAGTAGTATTTTTTATTGTAAACTTATTTCTGATAGATTATTAATTGAAGTTGGTATTTTAAACTGGTAAGCGTTCGATATTTTGAGTATAGTTTTATGGTGTGTAGATCAGAACTACTTACATCTGAAAATGTTTATAATTATGACAATATTATACTTAACATATTATACTTTATAAATTACACCAAATATATTTTACTAAACAATTCAAAATATATTTACGAAACAGTATGCATGCAACGAACATGGTATTTTTTAGTTTTTTTTTCAAACTATTTATATTTATTAATGTCTATTAATGTGTTTTTTAGTTTTTTTTTTTGAAAATGACTTTTTAAAAATTATAAATTGTAAACTATGAATAATTAATAGTTATACAATGTATACAATGTTACAGTTTTGTACAATATTGAATATTTTTCAAAAATGTGTTATCTATGTTTTTTCAATATGATAGAGGAAATAGTTTATTAAATTATTATAAAAACTCAGCCGTCGTTATTATTAACCGGCAACCGATTTTCTGCATAAGTACGTTATCAAATTATTAATAACTAGGTAGGTATTTTTAATTATTATTCGGATGTTTTAGAGAAAAACCTCCAGTGATAATATTAGACATTAATCGTATAATTATTGGTATATGTTCGTATCATAGAGTTAGATAGAGTCAGCGTTAGCATTAACAAAATTACATTTTTTTTTTTTTTTTTTTTTGGACTTAATACTTCTCGGGAAGTGTTGCGCCACTTTCAAAGAATAACAAATCTGTATAAATATATATATATATATATAGTGCAATAAAAATAACAAATAACAGTTATATCTTATCCAGTGGTCAATCTATATAGTTTGTGGAAAAACTATTTCTGTTTACTTACATGTCTCTCGGTAAGGTTTGTCAACCTGACTTTAAACGGCTTACACAGTTTATGTACCTAGGTATATATCGCTCTATGGTTCGTACTCACATAAATCGATACTTATGCACCAAGAGCATAATTTCGTATAAGTTCAAAGTTTGTGTATACGAGCAAACGAAAGCCATCAGTGAAATATTAAAAACTTCGTTTTTTTTTTACTAGAAAAATGTATTTTGATACATTTGTCGCTTGAGAAAATTCAAAACTGTGTATTGATAATGGTGGTGAACTTACAGTCGTTTGGGGAAAATATATATAGATAGGTATTATGGTATTCATCTCCTCACCTGTGAACAAAAAAAAAAAAAAAACTTATTTAATTATTAATAATTAATAGATACAGTGTAATATTAAATATTAAATGCAAGGGATGGGTCCAAAGGGTCCCGGCGACCAATTTTCGGAGATGGTATTTTTCAGAGCAGTATTTATTTATTTATTTATTTTTTTTTGGCAAGAATAGTCGATGTAACATACTAATATTAATATAATATTAAAACGAGTTTCATAGTAAGTATTGACTTTGTTTAGTTTTTGATTTTATTTTGAAAAAGTATTTAAAATTTTCTATTTCATTTTTAGAATAAATGATAATAATATAATAAAATCTCTATTGTATGAGCAAGTAACTTAATTATACAAATTTTTTAAAGGTAAATTAGTCACAATAAAATAATAACCAAATTAAGTTAAATTATTTTTATTGATTTTAGTAAAGAAAAGTAAAGAATGATACGGTTCAATTTCAACATTTCTAAACTTTATGAATGAAAACATTATATACTTTATCGCGATTGTAATTAGTAATTAGAATACTTATAATTCAATATGAAGTCAACAATTACACATTTAAAATTACAAAAATAAATTATAAAGACGGATGGATAGATAAAATTGGGTTTTGAAGAAGAAAGTCTACTACAGAAAATATATTTTTCATTAGATTGCTTTTAGTACCTATATTTAGTTTGAGTATTGAGTACGATAAAGAAAATGCATTCTTTTTTTTTTTTTGTAAAATTTAAGCACTTGGACGACAGTTTTGTCAGTATAATAATTTAGTATTCCAACAAAATGTATTAAATTTATTAAAAAGCATAATTCTAAAACCTAATTTTCAAAGTATAATTAAGATTTTTCAGTAAAAAACAATCATTTTAGATTCTTTCTTATTTTTCATTTTTCTAGAAACAATTTTTCGTCCGACGACTTGATTCAATCGTTAGATAGGCAATTTTAAAAGAATAATGCTTTGTAGAAGTTATTTCGTCTTTTTCAATGAATACTATTTCAAATTTAGTTTATCCACTAATAGTATCAAAGTGCAAAATATTACAGGACATTTGCCCTTATTCTATCTTCAATTACATCAATATTGTGTATTATCATACTATACATTTAAATAGTAATGATAAAAAAATATTAGTAATAACACCACTAAACTTTTTTTTTTTTATGCCTAAGTTTAAGATATAAAAATAAAAACGTTTGTTTTATGTCATGTGAAATGTAAATAAAAAACCAACTGCAGGAAATGCATAAAATATTCCGTTTATCGTACCTGAAATTAGTATACGGTTTCTACAAAATATATATTCAAGTATGCATTTAGTAATTAAAAAATATTTTTAATCGAAATGAAAACTAATTTCTGTAAAACACTCGTAGTTTTACTCAATGGTTATGGATGGTTGTATTACTATTATTTAGATTCAATAAATGCATGTCAGATCAAACGATTTTATAGTATTTTTACGTCGTCGGTATATTCAACGATAAAGTGAGAATCTCATTCATGTACTCATATAAAATTTATAGCTAACACAATTAAGACTGAATAATTATAAATATTGAAAAACAAAAATGTAAGTTTGTATAATAAAACTTGAATTTTTATTAATAAATATATTTAATTTTACACTTTTCACGTCCGGTAATCGTCATAAAAATGCTAAGAAAAAAAAGTTAGAAAAAATCGGATATTTAGATTATTTCGCCGTTCCGAGTCGGTTCATGGTTAGGTATTAAACGAATAGCCATAATTAATCGACCTGCAGGCTGTACTGTGAGCGTTTATCACGGAAGATAAATTTATTTTACAATAAAACCCGAGGTGTTAATAACGTAAAGTATTTTTGAAAACTATATATATTTTAAATACAGTGACATATTTACATTAGTACAGTGCATTTTGGTACACGAAATGCGAGAAATTTTATAATGTGCGATAATATACTTGCTAATATAATACGTGCGCCTCGGGGCCATGGAAGAAACGACGTGAGGCGGTATGAATCGTAATAAAAAAAAAAAAAGAGAAAAAAAAACCATTCGTAAACGTCTAGCTGACGGCGGTTCGACCTTTGCGTTGAAAAATAAAGAGATAAGTGGAACTCGCCTATCTACGAGGCGGCGACGTGCGCACGATCAAAGGCTTAAGTCGAATATACGACTATGGCATATATAGCGGTGTGGGTACCTTTAAATGTAATAATATGACGTTGGGGTGAAGGAACTCCGCGGTCGTTAAGGTTCACTACGAAATTTTCATATTTCACCAAAAGAATATTATCTTCGTCCGTACTCTTGTCACAATTTGATTTCGGGGAAATCGAAAAACCTTTTTGTGCGTCATAAGTCCGAGATTTGAATACTCATTGAATTTGAAGTTGATATGTAAACTCGACGACAGATAGGCATATACTTAATTAGCTAAAAATAAAAGGTTTTCGAAATGTTTTTTCAAGCTTTTTACAGTTTTATTTCCAATTCAAGAACATTTTTAAAAATTTTCCATTTTTAAGGGGTTTCATTGGAGATGTAGAGCCACAGACCAACATAAAATCGAGTGGGTACATTCGTACAATAACAAAAACGTAATCGAGTGAAAAAATAATTTATAAAAATACAATTTACCTATACGCGAGTATACAATTAGGCGTAATCTATAACTAAAATCTTTTATAAAAATTACCTACTCTTTGACTGGAATAAGTTTTTTTATATAATTATTTTGTTGATACTTATGGTAGGCACAGTTTAGGACATTGTCTGGTTTTCCTCATTATTTAATAATTGTATAAATAATATTTTACTCCACGATAATCCTACGAACTAATCCTGTAATGAGTTATCATTCTTATCACTGTATGCATTTCACATACCTACCTAGATGTCTTTTATACTACGTTTTGATCCAAAAAACCATTTCTGGGAGTAGTATATATTTTTTGACCCGAATTATATTTCTAAATATTTAGGAATTGAATTTCAAAATATTATTAAATTTTGAGTCGCAGATTTTTTACGAAACTAAATGATATTAGATAAAAAAAAAATCGGAGATACTAATATTCGTATTATATTAGCATCGGAACTCAATATTGGACTACTATAACGATAATATATTTGGACGAAAATACTGAAAAAAAAAAAAAAAAAATACTGCTCGAACCATCGAAAAATGTTATCGCATAATATTATAATGCACGTAAAATTGTATTACACGTCTTTGGAATATATTATACTGTACGAAAGTTATCAGACGAAAATATCAGAACGGTTTACGTTTTATTTTCTTCACCTTTTATGATATGAACGCTTTGGATCATTAATGGTTTCTCCAACTCAATCGCATTCTTAATAAGACATAATTAAGACATTTTTTTCACTATTGAATTTTTTGATCTTCTGAGCTTTTTCACTTCTCACTATAGGTATATGAACATTTTACTCTGTTTCTTGAAAAAATTTTTTTGTTTTTCTGAAATATTTCACTCAGCACTCGAATAATTATTTCCCTTTTTGTTTTTATCAAAAGTGATCTAAATATCTGAAAAATGGAATAAAACGTCCAGAGTAATTTTATAAGAAACGAATATTCGCAAAGCAGTCAATGAAAGTAAGCATCGTTTAGATTATTCATTTCCTTTATACTATTTGTATCAAACTAGAACGAACTATAATTATTTTATTAGGAATTCACAATAGTAAGATCAAAATACCTATCTGAAAACGGAATACACAATTTATATTTTTGAGTAATAATTTATACAGAATTAACTTAATAATCTAAAGAATTTTCAAATATTTAAATTTAAAACTTGTGAAAATCATTTTCCATTAATTTTGGTATATCTGGTGGTTTTAACTTATGAATTTGACTGTTTTAATGGAATTTTCAGACAAATTCAAAATTTTACCGAATTATTCTGGTGTTTTTAGTGTATTTATCAAATTTTAAATTAAATACATTTAACAAAAAAACTTTTAAATATTGATTACCTGAATGTTAACTTTATGAGTTTTATTAAAAATAAAATAAAACTATTTCAAAATATTCAAGTATATTTCAAAAGTAATTTAAATATATTCCAGTGCCAATATAGTTTTTTTTTAAAGTATAATGACGAAGTTTGTGAATTTTAAACCTAAATAACACCCAAAAGGAGCACCAAGTGCACCTTGTGGAGTAGGTTACGATATGAAATATGTCATTTATAATTAAAGAACTTATTTTTAGTACATTTAAACAACTGTAACCATATTGATAATTATATTTTAAAAAATCCCAATAGCCCAAATAACATGAAAATATTTATAAAATGTTTAATAAACATTAGAAAATAAATGTTAAAAAACAAACAAATTTCGTGCAACAGTTTCTGCTTCAGCCTGACTTGAACTCTGGACATTCTCCATCAAACGACTATATACTATCCATCGGCCATATTATCGGAGATAACTTTTCAGTCGAAACTTCAGACATATAAATACAGTACATAGTAAATAACATATTAGGCGGCCGTAGAATATCTGATCGATCTAAACGAGAAAAATGGCCAACTTATGTGTGAAGTTTGCTGCAATTTGTAGTTTCATGGATAATTGGGGAAGGGAAGACTTACAAATTTTGATTTTAGGTTTACAAATACTTATATTTTACACAGATTATTATTTTGACATGGTCAAATCATGAAAAAAATGGAAATGCCTAACATATTTGTGAAGTAAGACCCAATTTGTAATTTCATGGATAATTGGAGAATGGATGACTTACAAATTTTGTTTTTGGGCTTACAAATACATACAAATTACTTACAAATTAATGACCAAATTTAAGGTCAGCCGTTCAACTTTGGGCGGCCATCTTCACGGACATAAAGATTCAATATGAGGTTAACGACATAGGGGAACATTCCTAAATATTCCTTTAATGACATACCGCTAAGAAAGGATTTTTTGAAATTGGACCTTATAGGGGAAAAGGGGAGGGGTAGTCAACTATTATTCAACGACCAGTCCAAACTACTCGTTCGAAAAAGTTGACATTTTCAGAAAATATTCTTTTAATGACATAGGTACACGTACAGATAATATTTCTGGAAATTGGACCTTTAAAGAGGAAAAAGGGTGGGAGGTAAATTATTATTCAATGCCTAGCCCAAACTATATTTCATAGAAATTTGACATTTTCAGAAAATATTCCTTTAATGACATAAATACACTCACAGAAAGGATTTCTTGAAATTCGACAATTAAGGGAAACAATGAGGAAAGGTCAATTATTCATTTCGTACCTATATATAAGTATATAGCTACAAAAAAATAATAAATATAGGCATATAATAAAAATTCATATAAATACTAACATATTTAACATACAATATATGAGGTAATAATAAATAATAAATATTCATTAATTATTAATTAATGATTTTAATTTAAATAGTTGTTTCTTAATAATTATAAGCGTTGAATAATGATTGTAGATTAAATATTTGTATTTGAATATTAGTTATAAACGATTACTCAATAATTAATTTAAAATCAGAAACCAATATTTATTAATATTACACATTTGGGAATTGTTGCCTGGGAGGTGCCCTCTAAAAATTTTGTTCTCTCGAGTTCCGATGATAAATGGTTTGGCTCCGAATTCAATTAACACGGGAATTAATTTTAAAGATACGTGAGCGCGTTTTGTCGTATAAAAAAATTACCCGCGCGTAAAGCGTCCTCTAACGGTCATAAACGCATTTTTCTAACGTATTTTCTGCACGGTTTTTTTTTCAAAAATATATTACAACACAACTCGTCCCCATATATCTGTATAAAACCGAATCCACGGTTAAATAATGGCTAGTTAAAATGGGGAGGGGGGGGGAAACAAATACATGAATTAATTTTTGTCCACCGTTTATATTCCGTCGTACCGTTGGAAATATTGTATACCACCTACGGTATACTATAGTCGTGATAAAGAAAGAGAACCCGGTATAACGTCTTTGGAAATGAAAAAAAAAAATGCATATTTACCGGGAATCGACCTCGGGCGATATTATATAATATGCCGTATCGTCTTATTATTATTATTATTATTATTATATGTACGTAATAATATATACGTTCCGTTCGTTTTCTCCCTTTCCGTTGCGGTTTTCGTCCGACCGCCACCATTCCCCACCCCCCCCTGCCAACGAACTCGCCGATATTGTTGGCAAAACGTCTTGGCCCCCGGCCCATCGGCACCGTCGTCGCCTATCGTGTCCTCGGGGCGCAGATTGATTTTTTTTTTCTTCTCGCGGATAATCATATTGCCCGACGACATAATGTACAACGATGATATACCCCGTGTTCATAAAAATATATCGACACGATAGGTACCTATATACATACAGTATCACGCGTACAATATGCATCGGGGGGGCGGCCATTGGCATAAAAATGTGAAGTAAGGAAAACGGCAAACTACATTATGACACCATGTGTAAAAAAAAAAAAAACCCCTCGATGAAAATATTATCTATTGTATTTCCTACCCTGATTATTTGTTATTGTTATCAGGATCCGCCCACGGCCGTAGAAATGCACGTGCTCACCGTGCTTAGTACCTACTACTGTTTTCACACTCGATTTTCTCGTACCTACGCCGTGTGTTTGTCGCATTTCGAGTTTTCAATTATTATTTTGTGTAGTGTATTATTGTTACCTATAAGTACTGTGTTACGTTAAAAATATCTTCAGTAAGTTCTTAAATATTATATCCGATCGTAACGTGTGAGCAAAATAAAGAAACCGTCCTAAACGTGTTACGTTTATGAATTTGATAAAGAAATGGATAATAATTGATAAAAATCAGTCCAACTTCAAACTGGGCGCAAACGGTATTTCACTCCCTCGTATAAGGTCACACTGTAATTTGCCGTTTTGATCACTTCATATTGCTATGCATACGAGTATACATAAGGGCATCTCCAAGGTGCATCTATAAGGTGTCGACACTCCGCTTATCAGTTGATCTAAAATGAAGACAAATTTATATCCTATTATTCGAAAAAAAAAATAACACATACAAATTTTCTTGTTATTATAATTTATAATATTATACATTATTCTATAAACATGCGTTTTTTTTTTTATTATTATTATTAAATATTGAAAATTGTCCATTAATTTTCCCTCAAATTTTTCCTATCTCCAGAAATTTCCATAAAAAGTTTTACTATTTGTTTTTATTTACATAAACTTTGTTTTGATAATAACACCATGAATGATATATTATCATATATCATATATATTATTAAATATTGAAATATAGTTATTATTGAATTGTGAATATCAATTGCATTAATAATTAATTTATTGTATACCATATAAAGACTACGATTTTAAATTTAAAAATGGCATTGACACAAATTTGAAACTGTTCATCGAGTTCAGAAAAAAAGTATTTATATAGTGAACAAAAATACGAAAAAACTTATTCCGAATACGTATTTGAATACTTTTTATGAAAAGTGTTTAAAATAGTATTCGAATACAAAAAAAAAGTATTCAAATACTTTACAAGACTGGAAATATAAAACAAAATGCAAGTAAACAAACTAAGTAGGTACTATGCCTGAGATTTTTGTTTCATTAAACTAATAGTAAGTACCTATATAGTTCCATTGTAAATTACTGTTACATTTTTATATAATAATTGCATTATAAATTTAACAATAAAAATATTTATTATTTTTTAAATAATAAAAATAATAATATTTATAATAGTCTGAGAAAATAAGTTTTAATTTATAATATTTAATGAATGTGTTCTCATTTTCGTATATAAACATACACTATGTATTTCAAATTTTTGGACATCATCGGGTAGTCAGCGCTCCTAGTGGAGACAGTAAGTGGTGTAAAAATGTCAATCATTTTTTCCTCATGGCGTTTAAAGAGAGTGATTACACCTTATAGATCCACCTTGGGCATCTCTATATACTCTATGATATACATATAAATGGCGAAATCGCTGGCGAAAAACCACGACCGGTTTCGAAATCCACGGGGGTTTATGCGCATATATACACCGAACCAAATACCATTGGTAGAATCAACAATATACGCAATATATAATCGAATTTTAGCAAACAAATATTTGTTGAAATAATACAACTTTAATTATTTTAATGTATATATCGTTAAATTAAAAAAAAAATAATGCGTTTACAATAACAAATTAATTTTATAAATTTCACTAGATATACAAGTTATAATTTAATAAAAAAATTTTGCTAAATTAATACAGATTTTATTGTTATAAATAAAATATGTTATTAAATTGAAAAAAAATATTCTGTTTAAATTGACTATTTGGAATAGCAAATGGGCGTTTGTTCTACGAAGAAAAAGAAGAAAGAGAAAAATACAAAATATTTGTTAATTGAAATAAATTTGCATTCAACAAGTCGTTGATAAAAGATATTGTTAAATCAACAATACGTTTTGTTGTTTTACCGTTAAATTAACAAATATTTTATTTCTAAATCAACAAACATTTTATTGGACGTATATTAATAAATTAATCTATATTTTTATTGAAATCACAGATCTGTTTGGTTCAGTGTACCTAGTACTAGTATACATAGTACTAGATCAAAACAAAAATGTAACTCAAGTGTTCCTTCTTGTAATACAGCTTAAAAAGTCAAAGAATCAAAAAGTCCGATTCTATATACCGCATTTCTTTGTTGCGTAAATATGATATAAAAATGGACATTTTCGCTATTTATACGAGATTTAAAATACATATTAAATGTATATTTAAAATATGCTACATTTTTTATTTTGTTTTTGTTTTCTTTTTTACTTAAGTGTTTCTTTTGATCGTTTTTGATTATTGTAATGATATTGCTGAATTGAACTCGACTCAACCGGTTCCGAGATATCTGCTTTTTGGTTGGGTTTTGCAAATTAACTTTATGTTATATATATATATATATATATGATGTATAATAAAGATATTATCATTATTATTATTTTTTTTATATTATTATTCGTCAGTGAAAAAAAATTATATACCATTTCGCCTCCGAGTCTGAAAAACGTCGGGTGGTAACATAAAACCTATTCGACTGGTCCCATTTTATGCTTATTCAGTAATTTATATGACGAACCCAATACGAATATACACTGAACCGAATATCATTGGTAGAATGAACAATATGCAATAATCAAATTTTAACAAACCAATATTTGTTGAAATAATGAAATTTAGTTCATTATTATAATGTATATATATTGTTAAATTAATAAAAAAAAATGTGTTCACATTAAAAAATTCATTTTATAAATATCACAAAATATACAAGTTATAATTTAATAAAAATAATTTCTAAAATTAATACAGATTTTATTATTATAATAAGATATGTTATTAAATTGAAAAAGATATTCCGTTTAAATTGGCAACAAATGGGCGTTTGTTCTACGAAGAAGAAGAAGAAATATACAAAATAAGAAATTACAAAATATTTGTTAATTCAAATTAATTTGTATTCAATTAGACAATTTTACCCAAAACGTTGATAAATGATATTGTTAAATCAATAATAAATTTTGTTATTTTACCGTTAAATTAACAAATATTTTATTTCTAAAACAACAAACATTTTATTCTACGTATATTTGAATGTTATTAAATTAATCCATATTTTTGTTGAAATCACAGATATATTTATTTTGGTTCAGTGTATACGATATTAAATAACGGTTTTTGTGGATGATTTAACGCCAAAAACTGAAATCTCCATATATGTTCGTATATACTATCGTTTTATCGTAACTGACGTTTAATTATTTCGACGAGATTAAATTATACGAACGGAACATTATCCGTTCAAAGACCGATAATCATCCATGTCAGTATAAATATACAACATGCACCCTATGATCCAATGTCCTTGTAAAAATATAATAGCTTTTTGGATCGTGGGCCCCAAATCTAAATGTAAAAATTCTCGAATCACTATAAATACTAATAACAGACAGAAAAACAGATTCCAGTAAAGAAAAGTAACTTTTATTTAACTGGCTTAGTATAAATTAATCAAAAATAAATAATAACTTAGTTAAGCTAAAATTTTTTATTTAATGTTGTTAAAAACAAGTGCTAAACTCCCGATTTCTAAACGTATTTTCAACCAATTATCTAAAAACATCATAAACCAAAACAAATAATATCTATCTCATTGATAAATTAAATCATCAAACTTGTTACTAAGTACTATTAACTACGGACAGATAGATAGATGGTCAGACAAGTGGTTGGATGGATAAAATGGAGATATACGATGTCTATAAAAGTTAATGATTTAAGTCAAAATTATTTATAGGTAAAAGTCAAAAGTATATCAAAAATTAGGATTCTTTGAAAATTTAAAAAGTTAACAAACTATTGATAAGAAATCCTACTACATATTCTTTTACACGGCCATTGAGTAAAATAAAATAATTACAATAAAACGGGTGAACAAAAAATGTATTGAATTAATTAACGTATCATTAAACTTGTTTGAGTGAAACAACTTTTGGAAGTAACGTCTGGTAAATTCAAAAACTATTGTAGATAATATGTGTAACTGTTTTCGAGGGAGACACTTTCTCTTTTGAGTGCAAATATTTTTGAATGCAACTATATGTACACAAATGTATGTATTTAATCGGGATTCCTATAAGATCGATTGACAAAGTGTTTTTTTTTTAGAAATGTTATTTAAATTATTCATTTTTAGAAATTTCCACCCGTGGCGGAATATAGGCTTGCTTTTGAGAATGCTCTTCCAATCCATAAAGTGATTCCAGTGAATAGGTGGACAAAATATACACCTTATCCGATAATATGTTGGACGTATTAATCTCAAACCTTGTTTCACTCGATTATCATCTGAGTACATATAGGTTTTCACACATTGCGGCTATATATAGCATATATGCACTTATTTTTATATTTAATATTATTGTCAAAAATACTACAGAAGTCTTTTTTATTTATAAATTTAAAAAAATATTTTAAATATAATAATTATAGTACCTAGTGAAATACTTTCTGAATCTTTTAGTGGGATTTCGGTTTCTAGGGAGTTTTTTTTTTTTTATTTAACCATTTTTACCGAGTGAAAATATACAAAATCTCGGGTTACATTTGACAAAATGTGTACAATGGAAAAATAAATAACACCCACAGTAACAACATAATATGTAATATATAAATTAATTTAATTACGTTATTTTGCATTTTTCGTTTTCATAATAGGTACTTTTAAATTTAATTCAGTTAATCGAACTACAATAATTTTTTTTTTGTATTTAAAGCTGATATTTTTTTTTATTAATTTCTGAATTACCAACAACCATTTAATTACATACATATCAATCAATAATGGAAATGCATACACATAAGATTAATTTAAATTTCAAATAGGTACACATTTAATGATATAAATAAAAATAAATGTACTTTTTAGAATAGACAATGTTTTTTTTACGTGTATAGCCTACACATTTTTTTAAAAAACAATTTTATATTTGCATTTTTTTTTTAAATTAAGTAGATGTTATAAAATATTCAACTGCATTTCTTTAAAAAAAACTATTATTTGGTTAATACATAAAATTTTACTTTATACTCCATTTTTCAAATTTTTCGGTTTAAAATACTATTCCTGAATCTGTGCCTAAATTCCAGAGATGTTTTATGCTTCATTGAACATAGACGATTTCTCATGGTAGGTAGGTATATGTTAATAACATATAAAATTATTATTTTTCAGATTTCCAAGGTATTTAAATAATATTTTTGTATTATAATAATATATAATAGAATACAATATAAATAAAGTATGTTATCCTACTTGTTATTTAGGACCTAACTGCAGTTATTCACTCTAAAGTATACAGTTTTTTTTTTTTGTATCTACTATCTTTAACTGCAGTTATAGTTTGCTTTTTTTTTTTTTTAGTAATAACTTAAATAGTTGAAAGAAAAGGCTATGAACAAGCACATTTTTTTTTTAATAGTTTAAATATTTTTTGTGCATAATGTAGTTCTATTTATATTTCAACATCTATCTTAATAAAATAATGTTATGGTTATTTCGCTACAATAAATTATACATACCAATTTCAAATAAAATGATATAGGTTTACTATTTATTTTCAATGAATAAAATTATGAAATATTCCAGAATTTATAACTATTATGTAATATGATGTATACATAATGATTAAACATTTTGAAACATAGAATTATTCCGGACCATATAATGTAGGAACTTGAATTTCAAGACATATTTTTATTTATTTGCTTTTTATTTTTATCAATGTGATAATTTTCAACAATAAATCAACTTATAAACCAATCATATTTTTAAAATATATAACGAATATAATATTCTATGATATTAAAAAAAAAAATTCAATTGAGATAGGTAGCACTTAGGTATATCAGATAGTTATAGATGTTATAGTCATAGGTATTGTATTCGATAATAATAAATATATTGGTACCCAGTTAAATATTTAATTATTACAGAAATGCAAATAATTTCCAAATGTTATTGATTAATACGAAGTAGATGTAATATAATATACTAAAATTATAGTTATAAACTGAATTTTTTTAGATTCTGAGCGTAGCGAGGAAGCTTATGGTTTTACAATGATGTTTATTTTTATTTATTTTTTTTATTTTTTTATTATATTTTTTTTTCTGTAAACACTTTTTCTACCAGAAGGAATGCTCCGATCTTTACACTCATACCCGGTTTCCGGTAGCAAATTGCATCTAGTTGGTACTTTTGAGAAGTCATTTTTCGATTCC